>VMOF01000024.1:11779432-11879432 GCA_011764245.1 Trialeurodes vaporariorum | reverse complement strand
TGGTTTTCATGCCAGAATTACCTAAGTATTCAATCGCATTCAGCTAAACTTAGCAAGAACCCCATTGTTTAAATAAATTAATAATAGGTACATAATTATTTAAATAACTATGATAGTTATGTTTTAATACGCAAATAAAGAGAAGAAGTATAAAAATTTGAATTACCTGGTTCTCTGATAGATCTGTTAAACTTAAATTGTGCACTAAATTCCTGAAACAGACAAAATCAAAGCAATGCATTAGTTAAAGAATTTTTACTTTTTCAATTTTCCTGGGATTTAAGTTCAAATAAAAGACTTCGACAATCAATTAAATGAGTTGGCAAAAATTAAAAAAAGGGACAACATGCCTTAGACAAGCATTTAGACAAATACAGAGAAGATCAAAAACTCTAGAGCGGGTCCCTGTTTATTAAAGAATCGATACACGTGAACGGATGTGAAGAAGAAGAAGGGGTCTGAGGAGCTTTGAGGCGCGCCTCTTTTTTACAGTTTCATCCAACGACCTTCCCGTGAAAGATTACTTATACATGTATACGTGGGTAAGTAATCTTTATAAGGTTAACCTAACCTTCAGTACCCGTTGGCTTTACAACCTGTTTTAATTTACAGCGAAGAGAAATCTTGCGTGAATTTTATTCTATTCTGAACATACATCTTTCAATTTCAATAGAAAATGTTATCAGTTAAATCTGAAAGTTCCGAAAGTTTCCTCAAAACTGGGTAGCGGGGAAGGTGGTTCCATGAAGATGTAAACAAGAGGCGCCCCTCCAGACTTCACAGACCCCTTCTTCTTCTTCTTTAATTTTCAGCAGCCAATCATAGATGGAACCTCGTATGGCGAGACTATTTTATAAATACAGGGACTGGATTCTAATGCGGAATATCTTTAAAATCAAAGCCAAATCTGGGAATTATAGTATCTTTCTCTCTCTCTCAGCTCATTTGAACGCATGCGTTAGAGAGGGATGAGTGGAGATTGAAGAGGCAATCAGGTGACTTTGGACCTTATAGACGGTTTCAGTGCGAAGTCAACGGTTAGCCAACACACGGAAAAAAACTACGGTGAAAATAACCATACGGATACCTGATTTTGGCACCTGCTAGATGTTATGGTAATGTTAACCGGAAGTATACTATGTTTTGACTAGGTACTAGGTGATGTTACCTGATTGCATGTCGAATTTACTCAAAGTATCGGTAAATGTACCATACTTCTGGTCAAGTTTACCATAACATATAGCAGGTGCCAAAATCAGGTATCCGTATGGTTATTTTCACTAATCTTTTTTTTTCCGTGCAACCACAACAAAGCACTCATCGGTCGCAATCGGTTGTGATAAAACTCGCATAGCGTTCCAAACTATCTCACTCACTCTCCCGTGAACCCCATGTAAACCCATCTCTTTCCAGTTTCGAAATTCGTATACAGGGCCTTGTTTTACGACATATTATTATCAAAATCGCGTTAACCCCTCATGCACCAAGCCCGAGTATACTCGGTTTTTCCCTCTAGTCTATTTCCCATTGTTCCAGTATCATGATTCCGAATAAACATAATTCTCGATGTAGTATAACAAGATGAGATTTCGTCTGGCGCCTTCAATCCGCCTTATAGGCAATTCCAACTCCCCCGAGTACGAACAGTTAACTACACCTCCCCTAGATGAACGAAAAAATGACGCTCATTAGAACTAACTAGAGTCCCTTGATGGAAATATTGTATAGGGAGTACCGACACGACGCTTTATGCATTTTGACAGGAGTCGATTTTGTCGACCGCGTGAACGCATTCGAAGGTTAAGTTCGACAGTGGACCAGTGGTGGACTGGCGGATTTGCCGGCATTCCGATCCGTTCCCATACGTTCCTCTACGAATCGACTCCTTTTGTGTGGAGCCTTCGATGTCGTCGACTCCTGCTCGACTTTGTGAGAGCCTAAAACCAACGACCAATCACAACTCGTTGAGCTCGTGTCCGCGGTACTCCCTATACAATATTTCCATCAAGGGACTCTAGAACTAACCTGATCTTTAGAGGGTTAAAATGCCTCGAGGAATTCATTTCTGCCAAAAAATTTCACGAAGATGTCTCTGTATACGATTTTTGAAATTAGAGTGAGATGGCAGTACACGGGGGTTATATGTGTAGGTGAGAGTGAGAGAGACAAACTGTCTTTGTTTGGAACGCTCATAACTGGCATCCGCTATTACTAAAACCCTCTATCTCCGTCTTTTCTGGACACATGCGTCCAAAAGGGCAAGGGCCGACAGAGAGAAAGGCAACATTACCGGGTCGGCCTCTGTTGAACATTACAGTTCACAGCGCCGACGACAAGTCGAAAACTTCGGGAAGTAATATGATTGAAAAGTTTCGACAACTCGAAACTTTTATTCTCACTTGGATATGCGAGGTGTTTGTCAAAAACCGGGAAACAAAGTTATACGTGGAGGCAATTTTCCAAAATTACATAATTTGACCCAGTTTACGGCGCGGCGTGCCCTTTTCGTGGCGGAATTCATTTGAGCTCGATTCACCGGTTGATATTAAGTTGCGGAGTCATCGCGAGTTTCCTTTTCCGGGAAAAATGTCACAGAAAAGCGACTTGTAAAACTTCATTTTTTTTATTTTTTATTTTTTTTTTTTTTCCCAGCGATGAAATAAGGGCGAAAGTTGAAGAGATCGACCAAGTTTATTTCCTCAGGTACATTTTAATGGCGATTCTTCGACGGAATTGATTTTAAAAAAAAAAGGTAAAACTTTTTTTATTTTTTCAGGGTTGTGAGATCTACAACCTTAGTCCGTAGATTTATTACAGTTTGATTCATTGCAAAACAGTGGCGTCATTTCAGATGCCATATGGGAAGGAGGGGGGTAAAAATGTTGTTTTCTCTATTTATTCTTTATCTTTTCTTTTATTTTTTGTTGCTTCTCATGGATTTGTTTCCTAAAACTCTGACCTTTTAGGTATTTTGTTTTGTTTTGTTTTGTTTTTTTTTTTTTGGTTCTTGAATTTTTGGCTTGAACTCGTTTGACCGCCATTTTTGAATTTTGATAAACGCATTTATTGTGTTTAAAAATAGATGTTGGAACTTTCTGGTGCTCTCAATGTAATTTTCATGCGATTTGACAACAGCAATACTCCTCCATAAAGCGGTAGCAAAAGTTTGCAACAGACCCATTGATCAAAAAACCTCCTGAGGATAGATTATTTCACAAAGGTTTAAATAGCGAGAATCCATGTTGCCACATAGCACGAGCCGCCACTAAATTTTCATACACCGAAATTTGCAACACAGAGAGGCTATATAGCAACCGCCGCGCCGTCGAGTCACATCGCGCGTGTATAAAAGCTGCGAGGACTCGCGGCTTTTGCCAGATACTATAGTTAATCGCGTCGATAAAATTAGCAGTCAGGGAACTCCCGCCTACACAAAATTCACAACAATTTAACGCCGATTTCCTCTCTACCACCCTTACCGCACCGCTACTGCACTATTACCCTGCCACTACCATTCGCTTGCCAATTCATTTTGGGTTAGGCATTTAAAGCCCTCGCACTGTTGCCAGTTCGAGGATAAAAAGCCGTAATGTTTCCATTTAAATAAATGTAAATAGTACTACTTTTTCACCCCAATCTGGCAACACCGAGCCCTCGGTCTGACTCCCTCCCTAAATCCTCTCCTCACCCCTCAATCCTTACACTTCTCCCACCGTGGCCGTACTATGGCTTAGGATCGATAAAAACTGGCGAAAAATTAATGGATAAAAGTTATCAAAAATCACATTTTTCTACCTTTATCAAGCTCCATTAAAAACTTTACAGTGACATTATACAAGCTTTAAATAACTCGTTATAAGTGATTGTTTTTATTAAAATTGGTCTAAAAAGTGATAAAATGATGAGTTTGCTTTCTGAATTTTGGCCACTTTTTGACGATCTTGCGGACTATAGTGCGCCGCGCCGCCATCAACTTTCACCCTTGCCTCCGAGTTCAATTACTGCAAAGCTAAACGGTTTATTATATTCGGAGCTTACGGTTTTATTCCGCCATCGTCGCACAACGAGAGGAAAATTTAGTATTTTCGAATAACTAAAGAGGCCACTGAGGAAAAAATATGGAAAGAATAAAGAATGGAGCTCTTGCATGGTTTTGCTGTAGGCAAATAGCCAATTAATTATGATGTGAAATGCTGCGAAAATAACGATGAGACCATTAAAAAAGTCTAAAACTCACTCCTCGCAGATAAAACTTAACTTGAAATTTCGGGTGACCACCCTTGCATGTATGCACCAACCTTGGATTCGGACCCCAAACAAAAGAACAGGACATGAAATCAAGTGCCGTCTTCCTCGTTTATTACGCAACGTGGAACTTTTCTGTTGTTATCACCGTGCTCCTAGTGACAACATGTGTATGTATGGTCGTATGGACCCTTAATTCCTTCAACTTCACTTTTTGAAAGCAAATTCATAGATCTCGTCGTTCAAATTCGTAGGTTACGGTAGTGGCAGCAGATTTTTCACTCGTCTTGTCGCTCGGTCTCCTTAAAAGTGGGTCCACGGCAAAGATTACAGTGGAAATCTGAGTGCTTTGAGCATGGATGTTTCAAGTCCCCTGTTGTCTTCTGACATTAAACAAACATTCACACACGACATTAGTCTATAGTTGGCTGTAGGCTCCTTGACTGGAGTATAAGCCATAAAACAAGCAAAAAAAAAAAAAAAAAAAAAATTCGTAGGTTATGTTCTTTTGTTTGGGGTCCGAATCCGAGGTTGGCAAATACATGCAAGGGTGGTCACCCAAAATTTCAAGTTTAGTTTTCTCTACGAGGAGTGAGTTTTATACTTTTTTAATGGTCTCATCGTTATTTTCGCAGCATTTTACATTGGAATTGATACTCCATTTGTCTACAGCAAAACCTTGTAAGAGCTCCATATTCGAGACAGGGTCCACTGACCACGGAAGGTCAGCCCGGCAACGCTGTAATCTTGGACCTCATCCCGATTTGTGAAGAACAGAATGTTAATCAAACGATGGTTAATTGAATCAAAGGAAACGATTGGGCCGATTCTCTATTGTGTGGTTTATACTATGACTTTCAAAATAAAGTACCCTGGTCAAAATTTTTACTCCTTTAAATATCGGTAAGCTTTGGGCAATTTTGTGACTTTCAAAAGTTCAAGGACTAAGGAGAATGCCTATTTTAGAGTACGTCTTGAAAAATCTTGAATTCTACAAATATTAAAAGCAACGGAAAAATTTAACAATGAGAATTTCGAACAGGATTCTTTCTGTTGAAGGTCATCGCACAATCGGCTGAGGTTTCCTTAGTTGTTAAAGGTACAGAAAGACCCCCCCCCCCCCCCGAAAAATAGGAAAACCCTTGAGGGACGAGGAAACATTCAAGTTAACATAGAATTGCCCCTGTCTATGGATCACCTAA
The DNA here is from genome assembly GCA_011764245.1 of Trialeurodes vaporariorum. Lineage (NCBI taxonomy): Eukaryota > Metazoa > Arthropoda > Insecta > Hemiptera > Aleyrodidae > Trialeurodes > Trialeurodes vaporariorum. The sequence goes on along the minus strand of VMOF01000024.1, from coordinate 11,873,985 downwards.
ACAACTTTCTGAGCTTGCATTCGCTGAGTTTGAAAATACCGCGCGATCCCATGTCTTAATCCCCGATCAATGTCCTTTTATAATAGAATAATTCAAAAGCGCGAAAAAGAGAGGAAGGAGAGAGAGAGAGAGAGAGAGAGAGAGAGAGAGAGAGAGAGAGAGAGAGAGAGAGAAATAGAGAAATTCCTCATTTGTCTCGCTCCTCGTCCCACTGAGCGCTCTCGCTCCCCAACTTCCCTTCCAAACGGGTCTGATAACTGGTAAGGGTTCAAGCCCACACTCATCCTTTTCTATCCTATCCCTGAATGGTCTAAAACTTACTCCTGATCAGCGGAATTGCGAAACTCCCAACGAAAGAGAGTCGCTGGTGCGACTGCACAGCCGTGTTGCCAGACTTCGGATTGAAATCCACATGGATTAGTCTCTCCCCATCGCTCCATCTAACTCTCTTCCGTCCCCCTCTCACTCCGACTCTTTTTTGACCCTAGCCCCCCCCTCATTTTTCTCTCTCTCTCTCTTCCTTCCTCTCATCATACTCCTCACTTTCTCTCCCCCTCACCAATCATCTTTTTTGCCATCCTCTTTCCCTCTCCCCCTCTCACCCCTTTCTCTCTCTCTCTCTCTCTCTCTCTCTCTCTCTCTCTCTTTCTCTCTCTCTTTCTCTCTCTTTCTCTCTCTCTGCCTATACGCACTCACGTTCCTTAGAAAAGGACAAATGCAGAGAGCCAAAAGTAACGTATTAGCTCCTATCTCCACTCTTTTCTCCCAGATAAGTGTAAATGGCACTGCCGCAACCAGGATATCTCTTCCATCTCTCTTATTTCCCATTTTACTGGATAAGTAGGAAAAGGACAGAAAGAGGGGGGTTTATCCCGCAGTCCATCCTTGTCTAACATACGTTTCTTAATGGAGAAAAGAGAGAGATGAAGAAACTCTCGTTGGGCTACTGGTAAATGGGCAATGAGAGAGAGAGAGAGAGAGAGAGACAAATTCGAGGTTACGTCTCTAAATATAAAGTTCTGGCAATACCGCGAAACACACTGCATAGCTCGGAGATGAATTCTGCGAATTAATGAACTCCCGAACCGAAATAATTTTCCATGTAGAGATATGTTTCCATGCGTGGTGCTTTGATTTTCATTTATTCGTCTAATCATGAAAGCACGAATTCATTCATTTGATTCATTTCTTCACTTTATTCAGGCACTTCAGTTCTACAGAGAGGGAGGGGGTCAGGGGGTGTCCATCAATGGGGGTCTTGCAAACTTTTGCTGCAGGGGATTGAAGAGTTGATTCTTGCATAAAAACCTGTAAAAAAGACGATGAGTACACTAAAAAATCATCAAAGTCACTCTCACAATCGGGATTAATGGGGGAGAGACGCAGGTATTATGGAAGATTCCTATCTAAATTAAGACATATCTCTGTGTTTCCGTAGAGAAAGTGACATAATAGACAGGAATCTCCCATGACACCTGCGTTGAACCGCCATTACGAACTTGCCGTTACAGCATTTATGTGAGTTTATTACTGAATTTTAGACTTTTTTAGTGTGATTTTCGCTGGTTAATACATCAGATTGGACAGTTCATTTGCTCACAGCAAAAGTTTGCAAGAGCCCCATTGCGAGCTAAGCCACTGATTTGATTCATCCCTCGCTTAAGAATAACGCTAATGGAGGACAAAAGCCAACGTTGTCAGCACGAGCGCCAACAGAAAATTTTTCGAAAAAGGGGGGCAAAACTTAAAAACCAAATTTAAATAGAAAAGACCCCTTGAGATTCGTGACTTCTAAATTGTTTTCAGCTCATGTAAGGTAAAAAAGTGTATGTTTCAAATTCCGGGGGTTGGGGGGAGCGCTCCCTTGATCCCCTGCTGGTGACCCTGGGTGTCGGATTTTTTGCTTTGCCGCCGATTTCAATACAACTGTGGATACTGTGGTTAACCGTTTTCGTAAGCGAAGCAAAGCGGTAATAAAATGAGATGAAATGAAATGAGACAGCGATTCCTGGAGGAGTCACTTGATTTATGATCGACCTCTCGTTCGAAGGGACACGTCTTTTGGGGGTGGCAGAAGGGGTAGAGAGGGTGCATCCATCTCGCGTCTCGGAAGCCCCCCCCCCCCCGAAAGCCATGCAACGCAAAGGCGAGCGAGAAAAATTCATTTAAATTTTATTTTTATAACTTTGAGGGAAGAAAAAACGCAAGGTGGGGGACACAGCCCCCGTATGTAATGCAGAATCGCGGAAGGGACTCTTCTCACGAGCTCTCAATATGTTACGGAGGCACTGGCGGATCTAGGAATTTATTCTTCTCTCTCTTTTCCCATTAGAATGCATGTGTTAGAAAAGGACAGTCCAGGGACAGTCACGTGATTTTCACACCCTCTTATATCCTTTTCTAACACATGCGTCCTAATGGTGAGAGCAAAAAGTGAGAGTGAGAGAGAGAGAGAGAGAGAGAGAGAGAGAGAGAGAGAGAGAGAGAGAGAGAGAGAGAGAGAGGAGAGAGAGGAGGAGGAGATGAGAGGAGAGAGAGGAGAGAGAGAGCAGAGAGCGAGAGAGAGAGAGAGAGAGAGAGCGAGAGAGAGAGCGAGAGAGAGAGAGACGAGAGAGAGAGAGAGAGAGCGAGAGAGAGAGAGAGAAAGAGAGAAAGAGAGAAGGGCAATATCTTGGATCCTCTAGTGTACGGAGGGAGGAGCTGCACGATAGTACATACATACAGGAATGTATGTACGCGTTACATACATGTATGTACACGACGAGTCGGAGGGAGGGAGTGAGTCGCGGGGAAAGGGGTTGTACAGAGTTGTGCACCATCAGAGCCAGAACCAGATGTGACGAATAAAAAACAAAAAAAAATGGCATATAATATAATAAAAAGAAAAAAAAAGAGGCAAGAAAAGTGAAGGAAAAACTCGGAAAACAAAAGGATGGCATCAACAGATACCGGAACTCAGAAGTGACTGCATACAAAGTGTTTCATAAATCCTCAGCACCTACTCCTTGTCAGTATAAATTCACACTCTCACGTCCTTGTTATCTTGGCTATCGCAGCGCTATAAATCATGCACGCAGGAAATGCTGCGGTGAGGGGGGAAAATAAATAAAACACAGAATGCATATGAATGTTCTTTAAAATCCGTGCATTATTAACCATTCTTTCCAAAGTTCTCATTATCTATCGATGTCAATCATTTCTAACGAACGTTCTCCCTCTTAACCCGCTGGCTCACCCTGTACATTATTATGTACATCGAATTTCATATATTGCAGCATTTTAATTGAAAAGGAAAAAGTGAGGATCTTTTGAGTTGATGTATAAGTATACATTATTCCACACCATTTATCCCTTTTGTGACCAGGCGCAGGTTCTGGTTATCAGAAATTTGCGAGACTATGTAATTCGCTCTTTGGTGCGGGCAGTGACGAGGCGTGCGATTTGGCAACGTTCTTATTTCCTATTCAAACACATAAAAAAAATCGAAGTGCTTAGTTATCGCCGATGACTGAACCGTTCGACTTTTTTGGTGAATTCAAATGGAGAAAACACATTGTTTCACGCCTCGCAACTGTTGGTGGGTGGTTAAATATTCTTACTCCGCAGACCCGCGGTGTTCAGCTTGCCTACCATGGTAATTGAAGGCACTAGATGACTCATCATTTTACAAATTAGTGTTAACAACTGTAAAGCGTACAAGTCATCGTGAATGATCAGTATTCAGGACATTCAGGTGTCAGAATGGCTAACGAGAGTTTTTCCATCTATATCGAATACAGTATTCAGGTCTTATTTTTGTAATTCATGGACAGAACAAAAACATAGTAAGTAGAGCGGATAGTTTTTGATGCATACCAAAAACAAGTTTGAATTATAGTGAAAATCGAACGTTTCAAAGGCTGTTTGTAAAAGGGGGGGGGGGCACATGGGATACAGAACTTAGGGTTCACCCTGTGTGTGGGTGAGAACGGGAATGCATATTCGAGGGAAAAACGCAACGGGGGAGACCCAACTCCAGCTGGGATGGAGGCGAGGAGCCCTCGGAGAGGGCGGGGGGAATTGCAATGGGGGTTGATTTATTCACGACACGTCTCCTTCAAGCCTCCCCTCCCCTCCCCCCACCCTCCTCATCTGACTTTAATCTCATCTTAACATTCATTCTGGTGAAAAGATCTCTCGTTCCTTTACTTTTTACTAAACTCATTTTCTACAAAACAGACAACCTCAAATTCTCGAGCCTCCCCCCCCCCCACGCAACCACCACAATCTTTTCAACGTCTGTATAGAAACGTTGCTCTTCCAGTATACGCGCGCATCATCAACATGAAACTTTGAAAATAAAAGGGGGGAAAGGGCATCAGAATCCTACACCAAGCCTACTAACTTTGATTCCGAATCAACCGTCCCCTCTCCATCTTCCAGCCATGCAGCTCCTCTCTCGAAAAAAGGGTTGGTAGAGACATACGACTCAGTTCAGAATACATATAGCTCTCCGGCAGGGCTCAGAGTTGCCAAACGTACGGATTTAGGCCAACGAGCTATACATGTGTTCAATAAAAGTGTTTATCTTCATTTTATTTGTACTCCTCACGGCAACACTGCATCACATAAAGGGGGGTATTTTCGAATTTGGATATTTTGGCCTTTAGAATCACGAAGGCATCGAATCAACCATCAAAAGTGAAATCCATTGGCAGTGCAACTATTCCGGTTCATTTACGTTGTTTCACAAATAAACTGGCAAATAAGTGCGAAAACATCACAAGTGGGAATATAGATCCTGTAAAAATGTCAACGCCGCATATAGGTTTTCGGATATGCACGATTGGGCGGGAAAGGGCGCACGCACGGACGCGGTGCATGGAAAAGAGAGGGATAGAGAGAGAGAGCCTAGCTCGAAAATGAGGTTTGTAAGCCTTGATTTTTCTATCCGCCGTTCCGCGCATGTAGGCAGCCCGCAGCACAGCAAGGCACGGAATCGGGACGGCAGCCACTCAGCGATTCTTTACCCGACTGACTCCACGTCGTTTTCGACCTATCCGTATCTTCATCCTCATCCTTATTGTTATTTTATCCTTAACCGGTTTGGGACTCATTTAACCGTCAACAGGAATGAGCAGAGGTCGCGTCGGTCGGATGTAAACAAGTGACAACTGACTAGGCAGCTATATGTATACAGGTCACCTCGATGCACAGTCGCATTATGGTCGGGGATGGAAAAAAATTAAGTGGCAAAAGTCAGTGAAAAGTATGAATAGATAGGCAAAACCCAACTGAGCGACGAAGTCCAGCAGCTGGCCAGGCTGGAGTCCCTATATATGAAAGAGAGTCAAGACACATGAACGGAAGTGAAGAAGAAGGAGAAGGGGTCTGAGGAGCCTCTACCGATTCAGCAAGGCAAATAGAGTCACACTAAGAAAGTCTAAAATTCAGTAATAAACTCACATAACTGCTTTAACAGCAAGATCGTAATGGCGGTTCAAAACAGTTATCATGGGAGATTCCTGTCAATTATGTCTTTTTCTCTACGGAAACAAAGAGATATGTCTATGTACACAGAGATACGTTATTTAGATAGGAATCTCCCATGACACCTGCGTCTCTCTGCCATTTAGCTCGATTCTGAGAGCAAATTTCGTGATTTTTTGGTATACTCATCGTCATTCTTGCTGTTTTTTATGCAAGAATCAACTCTTCAATGCCCTATAGCAAAAGTTTGCAAGAGCCCCAATTTCTCCATTTATACCTATTGAAAATATCGAACTATTGTGCGTTCGATGAACACCCTCGAATTCGACCTTTCACATGGGTTTAAATGGGAAAAACACAAAGTTGTCGTATTGCACGCTACGCTAATGAATCAAATTCAAGAGGCACACAGAATTTAAGAAAGCAGTGAGAGGGAATATTTTCACATTGATTATGAATAAATATATGTATAAGTGTCCGCTCTTCTGTCCTCTCTCGTTCTCATAGATTACCCTTCGCTAAACATTCATGGCTTTTTGAGGGTTCCTTAATTGACGCATTGCGATAGAGGGGGAGAGGGGGAGTACTTGAGCCCGGCCCACTTGGCGGTCACAAGCCCACAACTGTCACGCGTCGCCTTCAAGAAAGCATAAGTTTAGGTTAAACTGAATCATTAAATAACCACCCTATCTCCTCTCTTCTCTTCCCCTCTTCTCACCGTTATCTAGACAGAAGTCGAAAGTCGAAGGGAAAGTGAAAGGGACTAGTCCGCCCCTGCCCCCACCCTCAACTTTTACTCCTTGTAAATTCCTTTCATTGCTTCGGCCTCAGATACTCATCAACCCTCTTTGCGAAGTTGCCGACTTTCATACTGAAATCGTAATGGGTCTATCGCAAACTTTTGCGACGGCGATAACAGTGTTGCCAGATTGGGGTGAAAAAACCGTGCGTTTTACATTGACTTAAATGGGGACTGTACGGCTTTTTACCCTCGATCTGGCAACACTGGGCGATAAAGAGGGCCAGTTCTATAGTGTACAACTACTTGAAACTAACATTGGGAGCATTAAAAAGTTTCAAAATTGACTCACAAACAGAGACTCGGGGTAGAAGCCACGCCCTCCGTCCAAATCGAACTGCGCGGGTATTTCACGGCAGAAAATCAAAGAAGCTGGGCCTTGAAGTCAGAAATTTATGGCTCCAAAACTGATTTCAAGGATTCCCGACTAGTCAAAAATTGATTGCAAAGATTACTGTTTGAATTATTATTACGATCATTACTCCAAGCCAAAACCAATACGAATGTGTATGTTCACTAATGTACAAAAGCGCATTCAATGGCTACGCCCGTAGATCAGTGGCGTAGCGTGCAATTTGGCAACGTTGTAATATTTCTATTTGAATCCATTAAAAAGATCGAACTACTGGGTGTTCGGTGAACACCTTCGCATTCGACCTATTGCATGGGTTTAAATGGACTAATACAATGTTGTCAAATTGCACGCTACGCCACTGCCGTAGAACCTAAGACTCGAGGACCAATCATAGGTTGATAACCCTATTGTCTTATAACTTTTTGATCATAGGGACTCCAATTCCGGCCTTCAGATACCGGTGGTACCGTTTGAAAAATCGGCTCAGAGTTTTGGCATCTTGGGGGGTTATAAACGAGGGATTCTTTCAAGAACGAAAGACGCTCATAACACCTCCCCCAGTAGACCTCCTCACCCCTTACACCCTATAGCAATCGCGTATGGCTTCTGTTCCGAATGAAGACCTCTCTCATAATTATAAAATGCATGTTCTCATGGGGGGCTCAACTCATTCGGCCTCTTTTCAGGCCTCTTTTCATGAGGTTTGTGGAAAGAAAAAGGGTTGCGGAATTTTCATTCGCCAAAGTCTCTTCACTTTCACCCTCCGACCCTTACTCGGTGGGAGCCTCCCCGCAGTCCCCACCCTCGGGGAATGTTTGAGGGTGAAAGTTAACTCGACGGAATTCGCACAATTCGAATTTGACCCCGTGGTGAATATTTCATGGCTCGTCCCGTCCGCCCCCCCCCCCACTACTTGGTCCCCCTCTCGGTCTCAATTCATTCCCTCTTTTTCGTCGACATTCTCGCGCCCAACCTGGGTTACTTTCGAGGTTGCCACGTTAGAGCTGGTTTCAGAAAATTAGGCGGATCCCGGCCGATAATCTTTGGGGAGTTTTTTAATGGGGCTATTGCACACTTTTGCTATGTAAGCGATTTAATAGTCGATTCTAGTGTAAAGCCCTCCGAGAGCAGGGCTGCCGTTTTGCGTAGAATCAATGCTATTTTTCAATTCACCGATGATTCCACCGGTCGAGAAAAGATTACACAGTTCAGTTCAGTGCATGACTATGATAAACTGAAATACTCGCATCTGTAATCTTTTCTCAACCGTTGGAGTCGTCGATGACTTTAAAAAAACTTGCGGATATTTTAATTAATCAACGGAGTTTCCACCGATTAAGGAAAGATTACAGATCAGAGTATTTTCGTGCATTACAGTCATACACTGAACTTAACTGTGCAATCTTTTCTCAACCGGTGGAATCATTGGTGACTAGAAAAATAGCATTGATTCTACGCAAAACGGCAGCCTTGTCCAAGAGTAACAATGACAGCACTGAAAACTTCCGAAATCCACTCCTAAACTCAATAAATGCTTTTATTTGCGTGAGTGTAATGGTGGCATAGGGCAGTATAATAATGGGAGATTCCTATATTAATTTCACCACTCTCTCTATGCTGACAAGGATGATTTACAGAGTAATTAGTCATCAGAGTAGGTGATCAACATCCGATGAATGGTACCGTGACACCTAGTGACACCGGCGTCAAATGGAAGTAGTCTCTTATTGGTCAGTTTTTGATGGAATTACAGTATTACTAGATTGGAATCTCCCATTATTACTGCCCTCAGCCACCACCACGCTCGCGCAAATAAAAGTGTTTGTTGAGTTTCGGAGTGGATTTTAGAGGTTTTTAGAGCTGTCATCGTTATTTTTGGAGGTTTTTACACCAGAATCAACTATTAAATCGATTTTTGCAAAAGTGTGCGACAGCTCAATTTTAAATTTGAATTTCAAATGTTGCTCACTTGGATGGCTGTAACCTGAAACGAAGTCCGTGACCAGAAAGCAAATTTAAAACACTTGCACTCTCATTGATATAAATAATATAAATGAGAGATGTAGAGAAAAATATTGGAAAAAAATTAACTTTTCGAGTCAAAAATCATAGAAAAACCACACCTCTGAGGAATGGCGTTTTTCAAGCTTCCTGAAACAATTTGGGATGCTTCGGCCTTAATACCGAAGGTATCGGTATCGCTATAGCTTGTTGGTTCCATAGGTTACGGTGGATAAATCGATAAATCGCGACAGTCTAGCCGCTTCAACGCAACTCGGCAACCTTGAATTGACAAGTGAAGAGAGCGGAGAGGGAGAGGGAGAGAGAGAGAGAGAGAGAGAGAGAGAGAGAGAGAGAGAGAGAGAGAGAGTAAATGCAAGGGCTAAAAATAAAAAAAAAATAAAAATGAAATAAAACGCAACCGCAAAAATGTGGCCTTAGAGTGAGACATTGAGAGCCGAACTGTTGAAGTAAACATCGAAGGTCGAAACGGATAAAGTTTCAACTCCAACCGTATAAAACTCAGCACTTTAACCGCGCTTGCTATACTGTATACTTGGTACGAGGGTAGGGCGGGGGCGAAGTGGGGCGTTGCAGTCGAGAAGAGGGATAAAGCGCTGCTGTAGACTGTAGATCCAGACAAGCAAAGAAGTTTTGCAAGTGCTTAAAAGTAAGCACCGTGCTAAATCATATTTTATTGCTCGCATTAAACTTATTTACTTCACAATTTCTCGTGACACAGACACATTACTAGTCCCACGCTCAAAATTATTTACGTGTGAGAGTTGAGTTATACACACAATTCAATAATTCACGCAAAAATCACTTTACTTTCGTTCGATTCAACTCCATGCATCGAAGACGCATCGCAGGGTCAGACACACTCACTGGGGCACAGAGTACAATCTGGCAACGATGCTTTTTGTCCGTTTAAAACCATTGATAGGATCGAATGACTGACGGGGAGGGGGGGGGGAGTACACCCCCGAATTTGACCGTTTACAAAGGTTTAAGTGGATAAAATCCAACGGTGCCAGATTGCACGCTATATATGTAGTGGGGACAAAGATAATATGACCAGGGCATGCAATACGCAATGCACAGCATCCATTCAACACATGTATTAGGTGTATGTTGCATATAGTATATCCTGGTAAGGTATCTTTGTCCCCGATAGTACACTACTGGTCGGTTGGTCGGTCTGCTATAAGCGATTTAACAGTCAACTCTATGTTACATGGAAACCTCCAAAAATAACGATGGCAGCACTGAAAGCAACCGAAATCTATAACCCTGAACTCAATAAACGCCTGTATTTGCGGGAGCGTAATGGTGGCTTAGGGCAGTAATAATGGGAGATTCTCATCAAACAATATACAGTAACTCCATTAAGAAGTGACCAATGAGAGACGGCTTTCATTTGACACCGGTGTTACTAGATGTCAAGATACTATTCATCGGATGTGGATCACTACTCTGAAGACTACAATTGCTCTGTGAATCATCCTTGTCAGCATAGAGAGAGTGACGAAATAAAGATAGGAATCTCCCATTATATTACTGCCCTATGCCACCATTACACTCGCGCAAATAAAAGCGTTTATTGAGTTTAAGAGTGGGTTTCGGAAGTTTTTAGTGCCGCCATCGTTATTTTTCGTTTTTTTTTTTTGGTTTTTACACCAGAATCGACTATTAAATCGCTTTGTAACAAAAGTGTGCAACAGCCCCATTTGACGATTTTGACGATTTCGATTAACGCGAGTGACATATGATTGGCAACGTTGCCGTAATTCGCACCATGACGCGACGCCTGCAAATTTGTTGCGATGTTTATCTTGAACGCTCCAGCGCCGCGCTAGGGCTGCTTCTACCACGACACCGTACGGCGTACGCTACGCGTATAGTGACTTTAAATCAATTTCGGTTCATTAAAGTCGTTCAGCTGTTTAAACTGTTTCAACGGGCACCGGGTGCGGTGAAGGGAGAGGAAGAACAATAAATCACAAGTGCCGACGCGACAGAGACGCAGCACCGCCAGACACAGTGGGCCCCAAATCGAGAGAGATTTTTCATAAAAAGAAAAAAAAATCTAATAGAAAAAACTCAAAAGAGGCGTTTAATGAAATCCAAGATGGCGGAGAAATATCGAGCAATTTGTATGCATGCACCACGAACATCCAAGGATGGCCAACTTTGACAACCTCACTGAAGGTAGAGCTTGTCGCTCAGTCTCCTTAAAAGTGGGTCCACGGCAAAGATTACAGTGGAAATCTGAGTGCTTTGAGCATGGATGTTTCAAGTCCCCTGTTGTCTTCTGACATTAAACAAACATTCACACACTGACATTAGTCTATAGTTGGCTGTAGGCTCCTTGACTGGAGTATAAGCCATAAAACAAGCAAAAAAAAAAAAAAAAAAAAAAAAAAAAAAGTAGAGGTTATGTGTTTGTTTACGTTGTGATTGGTTGTGATCGATATTGTGAGGTTGGCTATCCTTGGATGTTCGTGGTGCGTGCATACAAATTGCTCTATATTTCTCCGCCATCTTGGATTTCATTAAACGCCTCTTGTGATTTTATGATTGAATTTTATGACTTTCTGATGCCACCAATGGGTTTTTTAGGTGATTTTACAGTGGATTAAACTCTCGTAATAGGTGTAGCAAAAGTTTGCAACAGACTCATTCTCAAAGGGTCGGGAAAACCCTTCGACCAATTTTGGGGGAAGGGCTCTTGATTTTCGTACATTTTTACCAAACAAGTTCATTATTTTCAAAAATAAATGATGAATCAAATTTCAAATTCCAGGAGGAGGGGAAATCAACAACTGCCCTTTTTACTCCTCCTTGTGGGCAACCATAGTGGAATTTGACATTTCAAAATACGACGGTAAAATGGTTCGCCACCGCCAGGAAGTTTGCTTTAAAAATGTAATGATTAACAAAGCGTATACTGTTTTACTGTAGTCTATGATTAATCTCAGAGATGACACCATCCATTGTTTTCAGGGCCGTTTCCCCAAAAGTGGCTTCAAGTAAAGTATTGTGATTTTTTAAGTCCGAAAAATTATAAATATGGGGCTAACTGTGCGGATATGGATTTCTGGAAATAGTGGGCCGCGAATCGTGAGATTTTTGTTTCCTTTTTTTAATCATGTTTGGAAACCAAAATTTCAAAATACTATACCACGAAACGGTTCAAAGTCCAGAGGATTGCTCAAGACGCATAATATTAAAACATGTGCTGTTCGTCTACAGGCCATAGTTCAGTGCTGGTTACGCATCATCCGTTGTTTCAACGGCTCTTTTTTCTTCTTCCAAAAATGGCCTCAATTAAAGAATTATTTTCTAAGTGAAAAAAATTACAAGTTGAGGCTCACTGTGCAGATAGAGGTTTCTAGACACAGTGGTCCTCGAATCGTGAGATTATTCTAAAAAAAAAAAAAAATATACATGAATCAGAAACCAAAATTTCAAAATACTACGACGAAATGGTCCACAGCTAGAGTTTACTATAGAAAAAATTCATGATGACAAGGTGTACACTATTTTTATAGTCAATATTCAATAACACACCCGTTGTTTAAAAAAACTGCGAACTGAGGCCACCGGTGCGCTGTTGTAGCTTCTACCACGACCACCTCGTTGCTCCATTGGTTCGGTCTCGTGTCTACAACTTTTAATGAACGCGGTTCACCCGCAATTGAAATGTGTTGACACGACTAAATCCTAGTGATAGATAAAAAGAGAGAGAGGGAGAGAGAGGGGGTGGTAGAGAGAGTGATTTGTCTCGATTTCCCCTTTTCCCCCTTTTCCGTGTCTTGACTTCTTCTCGTCGCTCCGTGTCGCGAGGGAAAATAAAGCATCCGGAGGAATTATCTTGGTTTTGCGCCGCTCAAAGTTAGCATCCTCGTTCTTCAAGATGTCTAAAGCGTTAAAATTGCATTTTGTTTATGAGAAAGAAGTTTAAGTTTACTCGCAAGAGAGAGAGAGAGAGAGAGAGAGGGGGGGGGGGGGGGGGGAGGGAGGAGAGAGAGAGAGTGAGAGAGAGAAAGGGAGAGAGAGAGAGAGAAAGGGAGAGAGAGAGAGAGAGAGAGGGAGAGAGAGAGAGAGAGAAAGGGAAAGAGAGAGAGAAAGGGAGAGAGAGAGAGAAAGGGAGAGAGAGAGAAAGGGAGAGAGAGAGAGAAAGGGAGAGAGGAGAGAGAGAGGAGAGAGAGAGAGAGAGAGAGAGAGAGAGAGGAGAGAGAGAGAGTGAGAAAAAGAGAGATGTCTTAGTTGAAAAACTAATGACCAAAGATTTAACCGTAACTTAAAAGGGGGCCGACCTTTACATTTGAGAAGTGTATGCTATGATAGTAGTTCAGGAAAGTTCCCAACAAAATCTACTGTTTGAATGATCAATCATGACCTTACTTTGTTCCTTTAAACTCATTACTTGCGAATAACTCTAACAGTAGCATGACCACAAGTAAAATCGAATCGGGGAAGTTGGAGGCCAAAATCTCTATATAACGGGCCTTGATTCATGGCGTTAGACGGATACTTAAACTGCTTTAAAAAAAAAAAACAAAACAAACCAAAACAAAAAACCATAAAATAGGGTCGAATTCAAGAGTGTTCACAATTCAAGAAGGTTCCGATCTTCTTCATGGGTTTCAATGGACAAAATAAAACGTTGCCAAATTGCACACTGCCTGCATAGCTTATAAACCAGTGGCGGCTCGTGAAATTTGGCAACGGTGTACTCCTCCCATTTAATCAATGCAAAATAATCGATTCTTCCGGAGGCTGTCAGCCTCCGCAAGAATCGATTCTTTTACCAAAGTTTAAATGTAAAACTTGCATGGTTGCCAAATCGCACGAGCCGCCACTGTTATAAACAAAACTGCAATTTCCTATCCTGGCTGCGTTTTAATGGAGGTTACCAGGCAGGGGGAGGTTGGAATTTATACAAAACTTTTGCCCGAGCCTCGAGCTTTAAACCCCTCACCCCTCACCCCATCCCGGCTCGCTCTTTCATGGATAATGTTCTTTGTCACTGCGTTCAAAGTTGGCAAATTTCGAATCTTAAGCTTCGGAAGCAAACCGCAACACGAGCGAAGGATTACAGCAAAGGACTGGCTTAGATGAGAGGCACGAATAGGATAAATCAAGAGAAAGCAGGACATTAATGAGAGGGAATAGGATATAATCTTGTAGATTTTGGGAGAACTTGAACTTTAAGATATACATTTATGCTACAGCAACCAGCGGAGAAAACAGAAATTAAGCCGGGCTCTTCAGCCATTTTACTGAAGCTTTATCTCTGAAAGGAACGATTAATCGATTAAATTATGTTCAAGTTTAAAAAGACTTGTTTTCCACACAAAAAAAGTAAACCCTTTCGGTCCCTGTGTGAGAACATACGTGGACAAAATTTTCAACATAAAGTCTTATGGAATTTCAAAAGAATGGACATTCATATGAAATAATTTTAGAAAAGTTCGCAGTTTCCTTTGTCTCTAGGTGTTAAATTTGTTTGATTTGCTTTTTAAGATGATTCATTGACAGGGTTAAAATATAGCACCTAATTGTGCGCATAGAATCACGGTTTTTAAATCTTAAACGAGTCATTTAAAAAAAAAAAATTGCCCTCAAACAGGCAATTTGAAGTAAAATTCTATGGCTGAGAAAAAAAAATAATTTCAACCTTTGCGCGTTAGCCGGTTCAGCTTTCTAGATGCTACAGTCTACACCCGATTCGTCACTCGGGGGGAACCTTTCCTGCACCGAGACAGTTCGGTGCTTGGCTACAATTTAATTCGCCCGACCTATCCCTCCGACTTTTCACAACTTTTTTTTCTCTTCCTTCTCTTACCCTTGGTCCATCCTTGCCTCAGTAATCCCCTGCACCCACCCCCTCACCGCCACCACAAGCTCATACGCAATTTACATGCTGCAGGAAAGAACTTTTTTTTCTCTCCTAGGATGAGATGTTGCCGGATGTGGCGGGAAATTCAAAAGTGTTAAAATGGGGTCTTGCTAACTTTAGTTATAAGCAAATGAATAGTGAATTCTTGCGTTAAAAAAAACCCCAGCAAAAATGACTATTATAATACTAACAATTCACGAAATTCATTCACTGACTCACAAAATGAATTCATAGTTTAAGACTTAATGTCGGAGCCGCGCAGGCATCATGAGAAATTCCAATCTTGAGGCTATCCATTATGAGTGTTTCTATAGAGAGAGAGAGAGAGAGAGAGAGAGAGAGAGAGAGAGAGAGGGGGAGAGAGAGAGAGAGAGAGGGAGAGAGAGAGAGAGAGAGAGAGAGAGAGAGAGAGAGAGAGACAGAGAGAGAGATATTAGATAACCATTTTGAGTATCGAGTTCTGACACGTAGCGGTACCTGCTTCGGAACTGCATCAAAAAGCATCGGAGAGAGGCGCGCGGTTGGAGCGCAGCGTTTCGACTCGTTGCTAATCAAGCCCTCACCGATGCGCTTCGATACAGGTCGGAAGCAGGCACCGCTACTTGTCAGAACCTGATACTCAAAATGGTTCTGCTCCATCGGAATCTCCCACGATATCCCTGGAAAAAATAATCAGCTAAATGTCAGCATGTTGACAGTTAGCATGAGATTTGAGACCTGACATCATCTTGACGTCAACAATGTCAAAATGGCAGCATAATCTATGTTGACGCCATGATGATGTCAGGTCTCAAATCTCATGCTAACTGTCAACAACCTGATTATTTTTACCAGGGATCTTCATTGTTCTGCTATCTTTTGTCTTAAATGGCTAAGCCAAGCAGATGTCACTGGTGTCATGAAGTGGGCTTCTTTTCTAGTTGGTCACTCTCTCATCAGAAACCACAGAGGAAAACTTACCATACTGATAGCAGACTCCATAATCAGCTATGCAAATGGTAAATTCTACCAGTAATGGGTCTGTTGCAAACTTTTGCTACAGCGATTTAGAGTATATAATCCAATGTAAAATCGCCTTAAAAATCCATTGGTGGCATCAGAAAGTCATAAAATGCAATAATAAACTCACAAGAGGCGTTTAATGAAATATAAGATGGCGGAGAAATATCCAGCAATTTGTATGCATGCACCACGAACATCCAAGGATGACCAACTTTGACAACTTCGCTGGAGGTAAAGGTTATGTGTTTGTTTACATTGTGATTGGTTGTGATCGATATTGTGAGGTTGGCTATCTTTAGATGTTGGTGGTGCATGCATACAAGTTACTCGTTATTTTACCGCCATCTTGCATTTCATTAAACGTCTCTCGTGAGTTTCATACTGCATTTTATGTTTTTCTGATGTTTGCGTTTAATGAAATCCAAGATGGCGGAGAAATATCCAGCAATTTGTATGCATGCACCACGAACATACAAGGATGACCAACTTTGACAACTTCGCTGGAGGTAAAGGTTATTTGTTTGTTTACATTGTGATTGGTTGTGATCGATATTGTGAGGTTGGCTATCCTTAGATGTTCGTGGTGCATGCATACAAATTGTTCGATATTTCTCCGCCATCTTGGATTTCATTAAACGCGTCTTGTGAGTTTATTATCGCATTGTATGACTTTCTGATGCCATCAATGGACTTTTCAGGCGATTTTACATTAGATTAATCTGTCTTAATCGTTGTAGCAAAAGTTTGCAACAGACCCATTCTTTTCGTGTAACAAAATTTAGAAAGAGCCTTATTATTGAGTACATAAGGAAAATGTGTGAGGATCATAGAAAAACGGCAGCCTTGCTTGGATACGATGCTACTTCCTGCCTGCACCACAGCGAGCGGCGAAGCAGCGCTGAACCCACCACAATCGTGATGAATGGTTAGATCTGCACACTCGACGCTTATAAATTAACACTCCAGCAACCATAAAACCAATCCTGCCTTCGGCCCTTCTTGACTCCAACCACGCCGCGCCGTCTACTCTTTCGTGTTGTCCCTTCAAAAACGTTCCATCTTTTTTTTTCCTTACCTCGAAAATTAATAACCTCGGATACGCCCTAAGCAGTTAAACACTTAAACAGGCTCCATGAACTTAAACAGAGCCGATGTAATGCTGTACCAGAGCCACTATACAGGAAAAAAAAAAACGGGAAAGAAAAATCATTTTTGGGTATAGCGCTGACAATAAAAGCTTCATTGGTAGAAAAATGACCAAACAAAATACTTTAATTGAGCCCAGTGGCGAAGGGTGAAATTAGGCAACAATGTATTTTCTCCATTTAAATTCACCAAAAAAGTCGAACGCTCCGGTCATCGGCGATGACCAAGGCATTTCGACCTTTTTAACGTGCTTAAATGGGCAAAAGGAACGTTGCCAAATCGCACGACTCGCCACTGGTAGAGCCAAAAAAATCTTTGTTTCACCCAGCAAAATATCTTCAACTAGACGTACAAAACCTTTGGTTGGCTCAACTAAAGTATTTCGCAGGGTTACTTTTCGACAAGGTTTTGTTACAGCGCTACCAAAGTGTTTGTTCTCTTTTTTTTCTTTGTCGGATTGATAAAAAGTGGCCAAAATCAGTGGACAAAAGATATCAAAAATCACATTTTTCAACATATTAATCTTAAAGTTACATCTCTAGGCCTGAATTAGACATTATTATCTACTATTAGGCATTGTTCTCTGTGATTGAAATTGCGGTCTCGAAAGTTTATAAATGATAAATTGATGAGACATTTTCTTTCTGACATTTGGTCACTTTTTGACGATTTCGGACCATAGCAGTGTTGCCAGATTGGGGCGAAAAAGCCGTATGCTTTACATTGAATTAAATGAGGACGATACGGCTTTTTACCCTCGATCTGGCAACACTGAACCATAGCGAAGCGGACATTCACCTTATAAATTGTAAAGCGTGTTGCCTATACAACACTTCAATGGCTTACCCGCGATTACTTTTGTCACAGATGATACTAACATAATACCAGATCAGTGGCGAGGCGTGCGATTTGGCAACGTTACTTTTTCCCACTTAAACACATTAGAATAGTCAAAATACCAAGCCATCGCCGATGACTAAAGCGTTCGACTTTTTCCGTGAATTTAAATGGAGAGAATACATTGTTGCCAAACTTCACGCCTCGCCGCTGTACCAGATAAGCAAAATCAAAATATTTGAATCGATTCATTAGGAGGTGGCAATATAAGAGACCGACTATATAGACATATTAATGCATTGATAAGGAACGGGTTGGTTCAAAAGGAGAGAAGAGGGGGAGGAAAGGGAAATGGAGAAAAGAGGAGAAGAGAGGAGAGGAAAGGAGAAGACAAATTTGCAAGAAAAAGTAGGCGCCGCGATGCAACACATACGCATTTGCGCCCTGAGAGGAACGAACGGAGACTGCACGATAGATTTATGCCCTCCTCTCCCTCTCCCTTTCCACTACCCTTGCGAGACACATTTTTTAAGATTGCTATGTTGTCAAATGGTCCTTCTAGCGTTTTGATTTTATATAATGGACTTCGTCAAAATTCTCGCAATCCGTTTTTGTTTCCCAGCTGATATCCTCTGGAGAAGCCCCTGGTCATATCTCGTTGAGCCTAATCTAACCTAAACCCCAAAGACTATGAAACTATCAAATTAGACGCGAGGGACTTTGAAAGTCAGCATAAATTTGGCAAACATGTAAAAAACTGTAGCCTTTGCGCTACGCACTTTATGGAAGCTTGACACGAACTCAAAAAGTTTAGATTGCTAAAGTTAAATCGATTTTCGAGAGAAAATAAAGAACGAATAAGAAATCTTCGCGACGCACAGTGCATACAAACGAAGAGTTTTCCGAAAATCGCTACACACATAAACACTCACACTTATTCTAATACAAATAATTGTCATTTTATCTCCTCCCATTCAAACACACGTGTGTTAGACAAATAAATTAGAAGAAGGTCCATCACATGACTCGGGTAACGATCCAGTGGCGGCTCGTGCCATCTGGCAACAATGTCTTCACTCCATTTGAATCTATGTTTAACAATCGATTGCTGGTGAAGCGCTGCTTCACTTTCGAATCGATTGTTTTACATACAATCAAATAGAGGCATGACATTGTTGCCATATTGCACGAGCCGCCACTGAACGATCGCTATCCTTTGCTAACAAACACGTTCAAATGTGGAAAGAGAGAGGAGAAAGACACCCTCATGGATCCTTCGTACGGCTGGGATACATACGATCATAGGTTGATGAAGGTGATCCAACTTATAGCCGTTGCCAGGATATTGTCTTTCTCTCTCTCTTAGCCCATTTAAACGCATGTATTAGAAAAGGATGGATATAGGGGCTGTCACGTGACTTCAGCCCCTGTTGCTGTCCTATTTTAACACATGCGTTTAAATGGATAGAGAGAGAGAGAGAGAGAGAGAGAGAGAGAGAGAGAGAGAGAGAGAGAGAGAGAGAGAGAGAGAGAGAGAGGAGAGAGAGAGAGAGAGAGAGAGAGAGAGAGAGAGAGAGAGAGAAATACAATAGCCTGGCTACGGCTATGATCCAACCTGATGAGAATAACTTAAATTCGATAGAAAAGTCTTGACTTCGAGGCTTAAATCCAATTGGATTACATGCCTCTGATTGAAAATAAAACAACTCTGACAAAGCGTGCAACCTGGCAAAATAGGATTATGTTCATGCATAGAAGTCGACTCCGAAAGTTATCACCGATTCTTTGACAGTTCGATATTTTTCAAGGGTGCAAACGGATATTAAATGTAACAGTGTCAGAAAGCAAGCTTCGCCACGGAATAAAACCTAAAACAAGGCTCGAACTTTTTGGATCCAGAAAACTGAAGTTTCATTTCTTGACCGGAAACACCTACTTTTCGGTTCGATGTGCGACGCGCCATCTTGAGCGACTTCCCACTCGCACATTCACGTGCACACATGCAAACGCGCTCAAGCCTATAACCCCCCCCCCCCTTCACAATCACCCACAGACACTAGATTCACACTTCCGTTCCAACCCGGAACAAGTCGACAAGTATCGTAGCGCCTGCGATTCAGCTCGGATGCAACACGTCGTGCGACTTCTGATTCCAAGACAGCCACTACTGCGTGTTTAGGAAAGCGCGAGTCTTTTCGAGGAGTAGACCCGACGCGACTCCCGACGGCCGGGGCCCAAAACACTAGCGGATCCAGTAAATTTTCCTAATCTCTCTTCTCCCATTAGAACGCATGTGTTAGAAAAGGATAAAGAGGGCGAAAGTCACGTGACTGCCCCTTCTCCGTCCTATTCTAACACAGGCGTTCTAATGGGAGAAGAGAGGGAAAGACTAGAGTCCCTATATGTAGAGAGTTAAGACAAGAGGGTAGTCAACTTCTGATTGGTGGATGAATTTTAGGCTCTACGGACGCCGCCATTGGATGCGATTTTGCACTTTTGTTTTGTTTATCAACGGTCTTTTACAGATAAAAGAGTTAATTTGCGATGAATCTGTTAATTTCAATCATGATGCACCACAAGAATGTCTATAAATCTCAAAAGAATCATTAAAAAGCGTTAATACATGTCGATCAACAAAAGCAGGGAAAGATTACATCGTTTCAAACTTAGCGGTACTGTAATCTTTGCAGTGGAGCAAAACACAACACCGGCCTCAGAATGTAAAGAAATCTGCAAAATCGCATCCAATGGCGGCGCCCATGATTTCTTTTGTCTTAACTCTCTACATATAGGGACTCTAGGAAAGACAAATTGCTATAACCGCCCATGGCCCAAAACATGTTCGGGACGGACGGTTCTTGACTCAAAAAACGCCCGAAAAACCTCAACAAGCATCAATCACCGCATCACCACTCAACGGATCGTATCGGACCATCTAAAACAGGCGGCACTACAAATTAACCTCAAAAATATGCATCACGAGAGGTCGACCGACGAATCGCAGAACTTGGGGGGAGTCGGGTAGACTTATGGGCGTAGCTGGAACATTTTTCTGGAGAGGGCAAAGTTTGGAAACCACACTGGGCGTTCTGGGGAGGACACCCTCTAACGTCCTGAGGGAGAGGGGGGGGGGTCGCCCAGAAAATGCTGCAAATTTAGCCGCTCTCGAACGTGATTTTAGGCTATCTCCACCTCTCACAGCTCAATTTTATGTATCTCACCGTCATTTTCACAGATTTTTATGCAAGAATCAACTCTTCAATCCCCTTTAGCATTAGGAAAAGTTTGCAAGAGCCCCATTAGGTATCGATTTTTTTTTTACTTTCTCACTCTAATGAAATTAGAAAAATTGAGAAAGTATTGTGATGGCGCAGAGATTTTTGATGCATTTTGTTTCGATACTTGGCCCGCTGCGACTAAGTCAATCATGATAATTATAAAATAATTGGCTCTTATCATGCCTAATACTATCCTAAAGAACATCCATCCATGATATTTCAATATTTCTGAACCATATGTGGTAGGGAGGAGTAAATGCACAAAATTTCTGTGGCGTCTGTCTGTCCGTCTGTCTGTCTGTAGTCACAAACATGAAACCCAGCATAACTTTTAAACTATTGATCTATATGCATCCAAATTTTGCAGAGATGTTGCTTTTAACATTCCCCAGAGGGACTTTTTTTGTTTTTTCAAAATTTTAATTTTTTGGTTAGTTATGGAAAAAAATGGTTTCCATTAAAATCAATGGGAAAATGGGTCAAAAAAGAGAAAAATTTAAATATTTCAATATTGTATCTTTGGATTTGGAAGAACATTTGTAAAAACATTCTACAACCAGCCCACAGTAAAATTGATCCCTTATAGTTCAGCAAATTAACCCTTAAGACCGTTTAAAAAATCAATTTAGCGCGTTCGAGCCAAAAAATGGAATAAAAGTGAGAAATTAATCTTGTAAATCAGTGCCAATTACTAAAAGTTGGATGAATTTTGATGAAACTTTGTATACACAATGTAATACCACAGTACTAAAATATTTTCTTCTCACTATCATCATAATAAATCTTTTGGACCGTTTCAAGGGACCATATAGGTGCGATTGAGAAAAAATAAGACCAATTAAGCAAATAAAAACATAATCCTACTTATTGAGATAATTCGGTTTAGGTCCAATTAATTTTAATTAAATCCGGCACAAACAATCTACCTACCTACATTTACTCTACTTTATATAGAATTTCTTATCATTACAATATACAGCCCTTAAGACTGTTTAAAAAATCAAAATCATTGCGCTCGAGCCAAAAAATGGAATCATCATGAGAAATTAATCTTTAAACTTGGAGTCAATCAATTATGGCTCGATGAATTTTGATAAAAACTTTTGTACACACAATCCACTATCAAAATACTAAGATATTTTCCTTTCTTAGTCACCATACACTACTGATAAAACCTTTTCAAGAGGCAATATAGGTGAGATTGAGAAAAAAAATATGGGAATACAAGCAAATAAAAACATAATCCTATTAATTGGGATTATTCAGGTTTCGTCCAATGAATTTTTATAAAAACTGGCAAATACAATCTACAATTAGTCTAAAAAAAAAAGTATTCCTTACAGATACAATATACAACACTTAAGAGAGTTTAAAAATCAAAACACAAATACCCAAAAACATGAATTAAAGCGGGGAATTAATGTTAAAACTTGGAGTCAATCATTCGTGGGATGAATTTTGATGAAACTTTGCACAAACATATTATGTTACTGACCCACTAAAATATTCCTATCATACAGTCATCATCAAAAACCTTTAAGACCGTTTAAAGGGCGATATCGAGCAAAAATCTTTGAAACCAAGCAAATAAAAAAACTGTCGTAATACTTGAAATAAGAAATTCGATTATGACTCAATTATGTTTGAAGAAAATTGCAACGAAAAGTTTGCAACCAACCTAGGCAGGGATTTCTTTTGAATGTAAAACTATAATATACAACCCTTAAGTCTGAGACTGTTTAAAGGCAAAATAGCTGTTCCATCAATAAACCCAAAAATAGAATATCCAAAGAAAATTAAACTTATAAAGAAAATGGATGGATGAATTTTGTTGACATTTGGTGTACACAATCTACAAACAAAGAACATCTTTAAAGGGGGGTTTAATCTACCAAACTAAAAAATTCTTTTGAAGATCCACAGTTCAAAACCCATCCTTCAAAGGATGAAGTAGGCAACTATTCGTACAGCTTCTCTGCAAAATCGCCAACACCTCGAATTGAAGGCGAAATTATGTCCAGTGGTGAAAATATTTTAAATTTGATGGGAGTCAAGGAGTCTCTCCCAGAATTATGAAGTTGGTAGGGGGTCTCCCCCAGATATCTAAAGGGGGGTCTGGGGGTCTCCCCCAGAATTCTAAAGGGGGGTCTGGGGGTCTCCCCCAGAATTATAAAGGGGGTCTGGGGTCTCCCCCAGAATAATAGAGGGTCTCGGGGACTCCCCCAGAATTCTTAAGGGTCTGGGGGTCCTTCGACCCCCCCAGATAAAAATGGAGGGAGAAAGTATTCGTAGGGTGTTCCCTACAGTTTATTTTTTTTTATTCTTCGGCCACGCCCCGACCAATTCGGTTCCGTTCGGCTTTTGCTGAGATCTTGGCGGGACTCTGGAAAAATGTCCATCAAAGATACTAAAAACGGAAGTAATTCTTGGAAATCAGCGTTTTCATGGCGAACAAAAATAACAAATCCGTTTATGCCCGTCCATCCCCTCCTCCGACAAACCTTGCTTGTGGCTAAAAAAAAAAAAAAAAAAAAAAAAAAAAAAAAAAAAAAAAAAAAATGCATTTACGCATCAGTTTTTGTGCGTTGTGGTTGACAGGATTTAATTTGTTTCCTTGTTTTATTTATTTTTATTTATTTTTTTTTTATTTTATTTTATTTTGTTTTCTTCATTTTTTTTTTTTTTTTTGGACGGGCGGTTCGGTTGTGAATAAAATCCTCTTTGTTTGTTGTCCAGACTCTGTACGCATGCTTTTACAGCTCAACAACTCATTCTAATTCCTTTTTTCTTTCCCTCTCAATTTATTTGTCCACATTTTGTTTAGCATCTCTCTCTCTCTCTCTCTCTCTCTCTCTCTCTCTCTCTCTCTCTCTCTCTCTCTCTCTCTCTCTCTCTCTCTCTCTCTTTGTTTCTCTTTGCCGTTCCCACGCAACGCTTTTCAATCCCTCAAGCCGGCTCCTTTGATACCGCGCGTTTCACGTCCCTTTATCAACTAATTTACGCGGAGGCACATTTTCGATTGAATTATTTTATGCTTTGCCTACACGGACTGACAGAAAAGAAAGGATAACGAGAGAAGAGAAAACAGGATCGATAGAGATAAAAAATGAAAAACATAAAAATAAAAACTTCCACCCGGCAAAAAGATGGACGTTCAACGTCCTCAGGACGTCCGGAGGACATTCGAAGGAAATTTTGAAAAAGTCTTGAATTGATCTGAAATGCCTTCTTTTGACATTAAAAAGGTGATCAGCGAGGGGGAAAAATCAACGTCCAAATCACAATTTTTTGCCGGGCACCTGAAATTATTCGAAAATGTGAAAGATTTCTCGTGGCATAAGTCCTGAACAGAATGGGGCTGTTATAAACTTTTGGTATTCGAGTAATTTTAATTATTTGAGGGTTAATTTAGAGGTAAAATCCTTCAAACATAACGATGGTAGAACTGAAAGAAAAACTCACGAAATTTACTCCTAAATTAGTAAAATGCCTTTGAATGTCGCCTAAAGGCGACGTTGAGCACAAATAATGGGAGATTCCTAATTGTCAATACTGTCACGCCATCAAGAATTGGCCCGTAAGAGGCAACTTCTCTTTGGCACCTGTGCCGCGGTACCATTCATAATTCATTATACCACTCATACCGTGGGGGCCTGCAGAAAAATTTCGAAGGGGGGGGGGGGGCAAAATTGTTGAACCCCAATGGGAAAAAAACAAAAAAAATAGAAAAAAAAGGGAAACTCCCCCCCCCCATCCAAATACTGTACAATTATTGTGCCATTGTAGTAGGTGTATCCTAATAATAATAATAATTTTGATGTGTAAGATATTATGAATAAAGGGACAACAGAGATGATAATAATAGTAAGAAAACTGTATAACTTTACTATTCCTTGCAAAAAATGAGTTAAAATTACAAAATAAACTAATAATAAAGTTCGTCGACTATTAGACCTTTGATTCACATTTAATTTTCTTTCGGTCATTTCATTTTTCTTCGTGAAATTTCGACTGTTTTGAATTCCAAGGGGCACCCTTAGCCCCCCTCTGCGGGCGCCCAAGACTCATAGTACGCGAAGAAACATTCTACCATCTTCCACCGTTCCACCATCACGTAGGTACCAGCATGTCACCATCTTGAAACCTTCTTCTATACCTTTCATAAGGGCGTGGCGAGGCGTGAAACTTGGCAACAATGTATTCTCTCCATTTAAATTCACCAAAAAAGTCGAACGGTTCAGCCATCGGCGATGACCAAGCACTTCGATCTTTCTTGCGTGCTTAGATGGGAAATAGGAACGTTGCCAAATCACATACGCCTCGCCACTGCATACGGGGAAAATTTTAATTCAAAATCGACATGATGAGAAACTCGGACGTCACAAGAAACATAATCCCGGTGATTTTGTTACGGCCGGCGCGGCGCGGTGTGTATTTGTGTATCCAAAACAATAAAATAGAGGATTTACTTTCAACAGAGCCGCAACAGCGCTCAGCCTGGGCCTAATAACATTCACTGGCGGATCCAAGAAATTGTTCTTCTCTCTCTTGTCCCATTAGAGCGCATGTGTTAGAAAAGGATGGAAGAGGGGGCGAAAATCACGTGACTACTCCTGATCTGTCCTTCTCTAACACATGCATTCTAATGGGAAAAGAGAGAGAAGGATAGATTCCTGAATCCACCAGTGATAACATTCAAGGGTTCGGGCCTTCATCTCTGCCTCTGCCGACGCAATATCACGAGGAGGCATTCCGTCTTTTGAATCTTCGGAGGTAAATAAACAAACAAATAAATAAACGAGCAAATAAATAAATCTCGGCAGAGGGCGCGCGCGAGGGAAACGGAAGAGTGAAAGTCCGAGCTACTTTTCTTCTCGGGGGATTGAGGGATCGCCGAGGACAGACCACCTGGGGTCAAGAGTGGTGAGGGACGTGGAAAGGGGGGGGGAGGGGGGGTAAAAGTGGCTGCACCGAGAGTAAAATTAAAACCCGCGTACGCAGAAAAAACACACTTTTACATTTTAGTCTTTCCCTCCTCTGTATGTACCTTTTTTTTCTTCTTTTTTTTGGTCTGTTCATAAGCAAACCCCCCCCCCCCTTTTTTCACAAACCGATGCATATACAGGGTGATCCATAAGTCCGGTGCCCCCTTAATAACTTTTGAACGGCTCCGGATAAAATAACGAAACTTGGGAATGTGTATAAATTAAATGAAACTATCTTTTGAGGGGATCAAAATTTGGGGGCACCCCTCCAAGGGGGACGGGGTAGGCCACCCAACTTTAAATTTTCCAATGGCAACCCCTATCTTGTGACACATCATTAGAAAGAACATAAAAAACAGAGCATTTTGGCGCAAACCAAAAGTCGATATCGTTTTTAGTTTTCGAACTTTGACCTTCAATTTATCGAAAATTAAAAACGCGCGAAATCGACCTTTGGTTTACGCCAAAATCCTCGGTTTTTATGTTATTTCCAATGATGTGTCACAAGATAACGGTTGCTATTGGAAAATTTTGAGTTAGGGACCTAATTAACTCCCTAGGAGGTATGCCATCGAAATTTTGCCCCCCTGATAAGATAGTTTCGTTTGAGTTATACACATTCTTCAAGTTCCGTTTTTTTATCTGAACACGGAAAAAACAAAGTTTAGGTACAACCTCAGCAGCTTTTTAAATAGCTTCGCAAAGCAAAAGCTCTAGCTCTACCGGAGAAAGTTGTGGTTGTATCGAAGCACTACTTCGATAGGGCATAAGCAAGACAAAAGGCTGTTGCTCTACCGAAGTAGTGCTGTGGTAAAACCGCAACTTTCTCCGGTAGAGCTAGAACTTTTGCTTTGCGAAGCTATTTTAAAAAGCTGCTGAGGTTGTACCTAAACTTTGTTTTTTCAGTGAAGGCGTTCAAAAGTTCTTAAGGGATCGCCGGACTTTTGGATCACCCTGTATACAGCCCCGTCCCTTCTTTACCCACCCACGCTTCTTTTACATCCATTTTCATTTATTAATCCCGTTGGTTTGATACCCTCAACACAGCGCACTGAGCATGTGGCGAGAGACACCTTCTGAAAAGTTGGATACTATACCTTATGATCCCCACGCTGAATGCGCTTTCATGTGAGAAGGGTTGGTTCAATTCTCGAGGGAGGAAATCTTACGAATGATTTTTTTTTTTTTTTTTTTTTTTTTTTTTTTTTTTGATGGAGATGGAGGATGAGAGGGAGGGGGGAAGGTATATTCGTTTAAGCCTTAGTAAACGCGCGGCAGTTGGGTCAAAGGGACCCTTCACCCCCACCTTCGTCGTCACAAACCCTTTTTATTTGACAGGCATCAATCAACAATGATTCCAGACAGTTTTGGTGAAGGATACTACAGTCTGAGTCAGAGCTGCCATTTTGCGCATGATTAATGACATTTTTCAATTCACCAATAATTCCACCGGTTGAGAAAAGATTACACATTCCAGTTCAGTGCATAACTCATACTTTACTGTAATGCATGAAAATGCTTGCATCTTTAATATTTTCTCAACTGGTGGATTTGATGACTTGAAAAAACTTGCGGATATTTTAATTGATCAACGGAGTTTCCAATGATTGAGAAAAGATTACAAATGTGAGTATTTTCGTGCATTTCAGTCATACACTGAACTGAACTGCGTAGTCTTTTTTCTACCGGTGGAACCATCGGTGAATTGAAAAATGTCATTATTTATACGCAAAACGGCAGCTCCGGTCAGAGTGGAAACCATGGGCTCCCGCAGCGGGGGGCACCAAGGGGTGCCCCCTGGAATTCAAAACAGTCAAAATTTCACGAAGAAAAATGGTTAGGACCAAAAGAAAATGAAATGTGAATCAAAGGAGTAACAGTTGACGAACTTTATCACTAGTTTATTTTGTAATTTTAACTTACTTTTTGCAAGGAATAGTAGAATTATACCTACAGTTTTCTTACTATTATTATCATCAGTTGTCCCTTTATTCATAATATCAAACACGTCAAAATTATTATTATTACTATTATTTGGATTCCTTAACAATGGCACAATAATTGTACACGATTTGAATGAAAAAGAAAAAATGCTTGCCCCCTGTCCTGGGGGGGGGGGGGGGGGGGGGGGGGGGGTTATCTACACCTTTCATTGGGGCTCAACAATTTTGCCCCCCCCCCCCCCCCCCCACCTCCCATTGGACATTTTTCTGGCGGAAAATGGCGGAACTCTTATGAGAACCAATGGAAACAATAATTGAAGTTGATCTTCACATAATGGCAAACCAACACTGCTTACTTCTCAAAATGGCGGACGTGCAGCTTATATTTACAACGAGGTTACTGGTCATTTGCGATAACCACCAGACCGCGGCCGGCTGCGTTGCTATCTTTTGAATGCATGTAATTCCGAGTTTTTTTGTGGCTGACTGCAATCGGTTGCTCTGTTGGCTAACCATTAAATTTTGAGACGTTGTACTAAAATTCTATAGATATTAGAGCAATACAGAACGAATTTACCAGCTGACTTTTTCTTCTCCTTTTTATTCCATTAAAATCCGGCAACACTAAGCTTATCAGATCCTTTGCTAGTTTTCCCATGAACCGAGTGTTTTTAATCTCGCTCTGGCGCAGGGCTGAAACGCAAACTTCAGCGCTGTTGCCAAGTAGAACTAAAATTAAAATAGGAGAGATAACTCAAATCAGCTAGCTACCGTTTAGCGGATCTTAAAATTACTTTTTTTTTCAAAACACCGATGATTCCGCACTGATTGAGAAAATATTACACAGTTCAGTTCAGTGTATGGCTGTGATGCAGGAAAAAACTCGCATCTGTAATCTTTTCTCAACCGGTGGAGTCGTCGATGTTTTCAAAAAACTTGATTTTTTAATAATTTAACGGCGATTGCTCCTATTGAGAAAAGATTACAGATGCGAGTATTTTCGTGCATGACAGTCATGAACAGAACTGAACGGTGCAATATTTCCTCAACCGGTGCGGAATCATCGGTGAATTAAAAAAAAAAAAAAAAAAAAAAAAAAAAAAAGAGTCATTAAATTAACACAAACGGCAGCACTTTTCAAATCGTCCTGATGCAGAGATACAATAGAAACAAGCAGGGAAGCTCCGATACATTGCATGTATTGGAAAAGCGTGCCTGTGAATTGTAAACATAAAAATCTGCGCATAAGTTGTTTCATTTGGTCTTCTGCTCTGCTGGGTTTTGCAGAAATAAGTTTTGCATAAAGGCTTACGCATACATGGTTTAAATATATTTATTATAATGTAGTTCATGGGAGAAGATTTGTCAATTTATTGTATATTATTTAAGGCATTAGATTTCAATTATTTTACTCATCGGACAGTGATCGTACAGTATCGTGATACCACTTTGCACTTAAACAATCAGACAGAAAATTGACTCCAAATTTTTCATTTCTGATATTTTCATAAGCTCCTGACAACCTCTTGGGGTGTATTCTGGGGGGTTCAAACACATTTTTCAACTTTTCTCGAAAAAACCCTCAATGCAGATGTAAAAATCATTTATAATCTAAAAGTAGAGAAAAAAATTCGTTTTCAAGTTTGAAAAATAGGCGCAACGTAGAAATCTGAACAAAAAACTTCTGTGAAGAAAGCTGATTTTATAAGCTTTCAGATGGCGCAAACCGCGATGCCGAAAAACGTTTCGTTCAAGAGTTATGACCGCGCAAAGTTTCAAATCTAGGCCAAAAATAGGGTTCCGACTTTCGATTCTACAAAAAAATTTGTTGCTCCACCAATAATCGATGAAATTCATTGAAACTTGGTGGAAGCGGGTTTTTTGGGTCGCTGAATTTTTTTGACATAAGTTTTTCAAAATTCTCAAATCATATATGGCCGCCATAGTTTTTCGTTCAGATTTCTTCATTGCGCCTATTTTCAAACTCAAAAAACGGATTTTTGGAAACTTCAAAAGTAAAACAAAATGCAAAAAAAGGGTCAAATATTTTTGAACTAAACACTGTAGCACATCAATCGAAAGATCTTTAAAATACGCATCTTTTGGTGCAAAGTTCACGTCAATATCTCTTTTCGTTCAAAAGTTATGGAGCATTGGAGGTTTTGACTTTGACCCCCTGCACTCCCGCTCGCAGTTGACCAAATTCAAAAAACTGCAGATATTCTGAAAGATGATGCTTAGCTCTATCATCCCTGAAAGTTTCATCCATTTTTGAGGGGGGGCACTCCTAATGGTAGCTGGATGGACCCCTTTTCATCAAAACAAATACCATTAATTGAGCCTGTCTCGTCCTCTAAAAAAAATAATACAAAAACCATAACTTCGCTTACACTTTCGAACAGGCGTTAATGTTGTAACAATTCCCGAAACTAAAAAATTATATAAAAGAATACTGATCTAATTTGTTTATTTTAATGAGATCCATTTTCAACCCATAAAAGATTGATTGTTAAAAATTGCGCTAAAAAAAAAAAAAAAAAAAAAAAAAAAAAAAAATTATTATCAGCTGATCAAATAAAGGCAACAAACGTGACTACTTCATTCCGCGCTCTCTAGCGGGTTCTTCTTGAAGCTTTACTTTTGTGAGAAGGTATCCTATAAGTAAAACCATAATCTGTATCGGTTTTATTTCGCGCCTTCTATTCGAAAATATCAGCTGACTCTAGACATTCACAGAGAAAGATTATCAAATTAGTGAACTGGTGAGCCGCAGTGCAGCCAATGCAGCCAAACAATCACCGGCTGCAAAACAATAATAAATAAAAAAAAAAAACATCACACAACGACTCGTTATCGGCCGCCCGGACGAAAAAACCCGAATGTACTTTAAAATCAATTATATATTCAATAAACGTAATAAAATAAACACAAAAACAATGTCAAATATGACAAATTAATCATAAAAACAAACAAAAATTTATTCATCGTAAAACCAACACAGCAGAGTAAAATTACAACGAAGTTGGCAACATAAAACGCAAAATATTACCTCACCGCACTCCACTTACCCCTCAAAAGTGGTGAGTCCGTCGTTTTATTGGAATTATAAAAAAACTAAAGCATTAAAATGAATCCAACTATTTTTGCTGCAAACTTTAGAAGGTACGATTTCATAATTGTACCATTGCAGTCCTCAAAACGCAACAGACACGACAGGAAAAAATCACAAAATTCAAAAACAGCCGATTTTCAACTTTAGGCCACTCAGCATAGGAATACACGTGGAAAGCATAGGCTGCCTTATTACATTGTATACATTGTATTATATTGTTAGCAGCAAAACGATCGGAATAAGCGTGCCATGTTCCATGGGCACGCTTAAAATGGCACCGCCACATCGACGACGGTCAAAACTCCCACCGCGTATCTTGTTCCGAGAGACAGACAAATGTGTAAGGAGTCTTTTCAGCTCGTCTCGTAAAAACTAAACTTGACATTTTACAGCGAGGAGCCATTCCAGGCATCTGATGAACGTGAGGGAATTAAAGCCTTAAAATCCGGCAGGAAAATCTTGGTGGACCGGACGAATGAATGTTTTGTATGTTCCGCTCTGAAACATGGGTGGATACAACTTTGTTGTAGATACTTTCATTCGGGAGGAGGGAGGGGTCCGTTGATGTTTTTCAAAGTTAGCTTTGAGAAAACAAGTTTACGAGGCCGATTACCACTCAAAAATAAATAAATAAAAAAATAACATTAGCTCTTTTGCTCTTTGTATTTTCTCCCCCCCCCCTGGTTTCATCAAAACCCCTTGAAAATGAATCCGATCCCTCGTTGACAACTTGACAGTCCCCAACCCAGCGCGAATAGGTATCCATGGTCTTTGACAAGTGACGATGCTTTTTATAGTCTTCATCATCATCGAATGTTATCAATGCAAGGAAATGCTTATGGATGTCACTTACTTGACACGACGGCACTCTCACAAAGGCACGAAGGCACAGCGCACATTAGTTCTGAGAAGGTCAAAAAGTGGCCAAAAATCAGAAAGAAACTTTCACACAAAGGCGGATTCAGCAATGTGGCAACTGCGCATTATTCCCATTTGAATGTATGATAAACAATCGATTCTTGAAGGGGCCATGGCCCCGTGACTAATCGATTATTTGCCATGCAGTCAAATGAGACGAATACAATGTTGACAGATTGCTGGATCCGTCTATCCCTAGTAAAATTGTCCGTGTATTTTGTTCCAATTTTCCATGTGGACATGGAAATCACTGTGATTTCCGTGTAAATTCACACGGAAATCAATCTAATTTACATAAGAACCAATTTTAATCATGGAGAACACTTTTACCAAGAATTTTAAATCTAGAAATGCAAAGGGAAAGTTTGAAATTAGACTTGAAAGGTCGATTACGATGACTTTTTTGCGACAGTTTTTCATTGATGTTTCGCCACTTTTTACTTTCTCACTCACTATGCTAACAATGTTAGAAATAGAGAAATTATTGCAATGGCGCAGAGATTTTCAAGGTATTTTGTTTCGATACTTTGGCTCTCTACATCTACGTAAATCATGATGATTACAAAATAATTGGCTCTCATCATGCCTACTACTATCCTCAAGAATATTCATCCATCAAGTTTCAATATTATTTAACCATATGTGGCTTGGAGGTGTAAATGCACATACTTTCTGTGGCGTCTGTCTGTCCGTAGCCATAAAACGTGAAATCCAGCAAAACTTTTTAACTATTGATCCATATGCATCCAAATTTGCAGAGAAGTTGCATTCGAGATTCCCCAGAGAAATATTTTCTGTTTTTTTGAAATTTTAATTTTTAGGTTAGTTTTGGATGAAAACTGGTTTCCATCATAATCAATGGGAAAATAGGTCAAGAAAGGGAAAAATTTAAATATTTCAAAAATGGATTTTTGGATTTGGATAAAAATATCAAAATGGGGTCTGGGGGTCTCCCCCTGAATATCAAAGGGGGGGAGGGTCTGGGGGTTTCCCCCAGAAAAATTTGATGAGAGAAACTCTTAGTAGGGTATTCCCAACAGTTAATTTTTTTCCATTAATGACCACAGTGCGACTACCTTCTACGACGCCACACCGTGACGTGATTGGTGACATTTAAATGAGAATAAAATGCCAGTTTATGAACTTAAAGGGATATGGCACAAATTCCCTTGTTCATTTTTCCGCACCCATCCCTTTGACGGTTTTTCTTCGGACAATCAGGGAGACGTTCTCTCGGGTAAGCGCTGGTTTGTGAAATCCTCAGATCTGGTCAGAGATGCCAATAGTGGCTAGATTCGACCACACGCGTGGACTATTTTGATGAGAATGTAGCCACGACTCACACTCTTTCGGTGCCGATCCTCGAGTATCCTGACCTCCATCCCTATCCACAGCGTGGCTAGTTTCCAACTCGAAAACTGTCCACGCGTGGCTATTCTACCCCGTCCAAACCTGGCAACACTGGATCTGGTGCACATTCAAGGGGTTATTTTTTTTTTGCTTTTTTCTTCCGGAGAAACTTTTACAGACTTCAATCCGATCGATAGCGCCACTGGTCACTTTTGAGTAATGCCTCGTTTTTCCAGAAAAGTAATTCTAGCTTTCTTGTCGAGAATTCTCGAATTTTTCAAAATATTATTCTGATCGAAAATCCTAGATTATTCTGATGAAAAATGCCACCATGCGTGAATCCTCCAAATTGGAATCATCCATCGTTGAATCTTCCACCGTTGAATCCTCTATCGGTGAGTGCTCCATCTGGCATTTCTCATCAAAAAAATCTAGGATTTTCGATCAGATCGTGTGAAAAAAATCGATAATGGGTCTGTTGCACACTTCGGCTAGGGCTTTTTAAAGTATCATTTCATATGAAAAAAGCCGTAAAAATGACTAGGGTAGCATCAGAAAACACCAAAATTCATTATTAAACTCACAAATTTCGAAAAACACTAGACACTATTCACCCCTGTATCTTTCCACCACGTGCACGATATTTCGCGGGGTTAGCGCGGCACATTCAAATGATCATGGCCGACCGTCATCACAGCTGACTTCATACACAAATAAACAATAAACACTGGCGGCGTCTGTTCGAATTCTTACTTCTCAATATCCTCAATTCCTCACAATAAGTTGTGAAAGGTACGGAAACCGAAATTTGTGTCGAAAACTTATCAAAACGAAACAATAACACACAGGAGTTTCAAGCATGATGATCGAAGTTGGAAGAACTCCTGTGAGTTATTGTTTCATTTTGATAAGTTTTCGACACAAATATCGGTTTCCATACCAATCACAACCTTTTGTGAGGAATTGAGGATATTGAGATGTAATAATTCGAACAGACGCCGTCAGTATTTACTGTTTATTTGTTTATGAAGTCAGCTGTAGTGACAGTCGACCATGATTATTCGAATGTGCCGCGATAACCCCGCGAAATATCGTGCACGTGGTGAAAAGATGCATGGGTGATTAGTGTCTAGTGTTTTCCGCAATTTGTGAGTTTAATTTTAGTGTTTTCTGATGCTACCATAGTCACTTTTACGGCTTTTTTTAAATAAGAATTGATACTTTAAAACGCTCTAGCCGTAGTGTGCAACAGACCCATTCTTGACAAAAATGCCACAATTTTTTACCGAAAACTTTACTATAATACAGAACTTTGGCCATTCAAAAAGGTACTTTTATCTCACCGTGTGCTTCCTAGATTAAGTTAAAAGGTGGTCGATAAATTCCAATTCACCACGAATGGCAAGAGCGTATTCTCGGCGAAGCAAAAACCGGCAACGCAGGAAGAAGAAGGGGAAAAAACCCCCATGGTGTCATTTCTCATTTCAAAATACCAGAGTTGCGAAATTTGGCGGGAAATTTGAACATTTGGCATTGAGTTGAATGGAAAAATGCGTACAGTCAAACGCAAAACGGCAGATCTGAAATATACGGTCATCTGGCCTCAAACGTCTCTCCCATACTACGGTCCGGGAAAGTCCAGCCCGGCTCGCGTCCCGCGTCCTGCGTCGAGTCCCCAAGGACCCAATTATTACGAATCAAATTTGAAGAATGGACTCGGAAATCGATGTTTTCCCCATAAATAAAAACAAATACTCGACTTAACGAGGGGATAGGACAAGTGTGGTCGTCAGGAGGCAACGTCACGAGGGGCAAAGGGCGAGGCGCCTGGCAACAGCAGAGTATACCACCTGTGACACACGGTAATTTGATACTGTCTTTCGATATGTACCTAAATGTCACGTCTTTATCATTATCAAGCCTCTATGTGTACAGTGACAAGTAATGATGTGATGTAAGTATGTCAGCCAGCAGGCCGACCATTTAATTTTCCGTTTGAAATCGATCGTTAAGATTGCGTTTTCCACAATGTAATAGGACATTTCGTTGATGCCTGAAAAATTTCATAGGTATTACATCAGAATAACGTCTACAGCAGGCTACCAATGGGTCTGTTGCAAACTTTCGCCACAACGATAAAGAGTGTTTCATCATATGTAAAATCGCATGAAAAGTCCATTGGTGGCATCAGAAAGTCATGAAATGCGATAATAAACTCACAAGAGACGTTTAATGAAATCCAATATGGCGGTAAAATATCTAGCAATTTGTATGCATGCACCTTTAACATCCAAGGATTGCGAACGTTGACAACCTCAAAGCTTCATAGGTTTTTGTGTTTATTTACGTTGTGATTGGGTATGATCGTGCGGTTGGCTATCCTTGGATGTTCGTGGTGCATGCATACAGGTTGCTCGATATTTTACCGCCATCTGGGATTACATTAAACGTCTCTTCATACTGCATTTTATGACTTCCTGATGCCACCAATGGACTTTTCACGCGCTTTTACATGTGATTGAACACTCTATAGCGCTGTAGCAAAAGTTTGCAACAGACCCATGGACAAAATATTTCTGTTGAAGGCTTTTTTATCAGCAAGTTCTACAAATACGGACCGTACATTTAAAGAATCGGTGAAATCATACAGCTTTTTCAAAAGTCATAACAGGCCAAATGTCCTTTAAACTCTTCTAAAGCAGTGTGATTTGAGGGTGTCATTGAATTTACGTTTTTTCGTTTTTTTTTGTTTTTCTGTTTTTGTTGTTGATGAACTTGCTAAAAATAAAGAGAGAGAGAGAGAGGGGGGAGGGAGAGAGAGAGAGAGAGAGGGAGAGAGAGAACGAGAACGAGAGAGAGAGAACGAGAACGAGAGAGAGAGACAAATTCCAACAGGACCGTATTGATCGCTACATCAATAAATCGTGCTGATAGTCTCATTAAAAACCCTCGATACTCATGAAAAACGCGTTTCGTACTCAAGTTAATAACAACTCATACAAAAGCGCAGTCCCTCTCCTCGCCGATAGATTTCGCTAGCAACAAGGAGGAGAACGAGGCAAAATGCGCCACTCGTTAAGGGTCTCATGATTCCAGGCCGCGTGGGCGTGTGTTTCAAGGGATGTGTAATTTGGGTACTTCAGCCCGGACGAAGCGCGTCGCGACGCGACGCACACAGGTGGGATTTGTAGAGTTTTCTGGAGCTTTCCGGGGGACTCCCCCCCCCTTACTCACCGTCCACCTCCCTTGAATTTTCGTTCAGTTCATGATGTACTCGGAGCGATGCAGCTCTTTGTAGTGTTCTTTTTCTCACGGATTCGTTTGGAAAATTGAAAACGAGAAGATAAAAAAAACAACGATAGAGTGATGCGAAAAAGATTCAAGTAAAAAATTTGACCACACAAGAAAAAAAAAATGTTTTAGATTTGAAAAGGAATATTTCTGAATTATATGACAAGAAGGCGTATTTTAAAATTGATACTAAGTTTTGCTAGATTAAAAAAAAAAAAAAAAAAAAAAAAAAAAAAAAAAAAAAAAAAAAAAAAAAAAAAAAAACTTTTAATTAGATGAAAATACCGAATTTTTAATTTAAAAACAATTATTTTCAATTTAAATACAGTTATTTTTCATTTCGAAACAATTATTTTTAATTTAAAAACAATTAATTTTAGTTTAGAAGTAGGTCTTATTGTCATATAATTTATTTTTTTTTTTAGAGCATGAGTGTCATGCTCTATTGAAATCGTTTCTACAAGGTCAATAATGCTTTTCTTATAGGAACGGCATGGTTCGGGGGTCCGCTCGGGGGATCGCTTGGTTTCAGTATCGAGAACGGGTCCTCGAGGACCGATTGACTCATAAGATTCCGCCAATCCGGTGTCCTCCCAATTTGTCGCTTTTTCTTTGTGGCGGGAGTTTTTGGCCAAGATTGAGGTTAAGCATTTTTGGGAATGTAATTACGTTACTAATTTGGATCAGACTTCAACGCAATTTTCTGTATGAGATATTGGGGTTTTATATCAGAGGATTGTGTCCATGTTTCGTGTATTCTGCGATTTAAAATGCATTTAGATGATTTCAAATTTCCAATCCTGTTATTGTTGATGTTTCGGTCCGCTAAAAGAGTTCGTTTGGGGAACGCGATCGGCGTTGCGTTTTAAGGTGAATCCTCAGCGACCTGTAGTAAGATTCTCATCCGCTAGATAACGCCACTGTTCCGCGGTCCAGAAGCCGTGCTTTTTCCGCTTTTAATCGTTAATTGCGAGAGCTAGAGTTAACTTTTCGAAAATGTAAGAACGTTGCGTTCTAGATCAAATCCTAAGGAAAATTTTAAGACCATTCCGAGCCATGGACGAAGATATAACTAAGGACTGCCGACTTCCTATCTCCGCCCGTGTTAAAACCTGTTAGCGGGTTTTCGAGCGCGACCGCAGCGCTCCAAGCAGCAGTATGGGTCAACTAAAAGCGAACCGCTGCAGCGGTGGCCGCTCCGGCTCCCTTTCTCCCATGCCTTCCCGCAAATGTATACCGTGTAGGTAATTTGAATCACGGTTGAACGAAGGGAACAAATGATCAGCGAATTAAAAGGAAGCAAAATCCGCTAAAAAGCAAACGTCTGGAGTATTTCTTGAAAGATTCCTGAATTGAGGCATTTTTCGGTAAATGGGCGTATGGCAAAAAAACGACTTTCGAGAAAAACTCGTTTGAAAGTTTAAAACGTTATAACTTAGAGACTACTGCAGATTTTTCAAAATTTGAAAGACTGGCTTGTAGAACAAACATTCAAAAAGAACTCTACTCAATTTCAAGTTTGTAGAGTGAAAATTAGTTGAGCAGTGAAAGTTCAAAGTTGAAGTTTTATACGCCCTTTTACCGAAAAACGTTTTTTTTCTCTCCCAGCCTATCCGACAAGTATTGCTTGTGTTAGATTTGTGTCACAAACCTGGAGAAAAGGAAATGGGGTAGTTGCAAGGGTTTAGAATGTTGTGTTTTTTGTTAAGAAATGTTCGTACTTGATGGGCTGAGGACAAAGATGCCTTTGGTTTCTAATTTCGTCCCATTGTTCCGGAGATGAGATTTTGGCCCAAAATACATTGTTTTAAATGGAAATTCCGCGTAGTGACGTCATTATACAGACCCAATTTTTTACAACTTTACTCGTGCGTATCTCCGAAACCGGGACATCTAGGAAAACCCCAAAAGCATGACCATTGTTCTCATCTCATCGAGTACTATCATTTTCTTTATAAAACACACAACATTGTTGACCCTTGCAACTATCCCATTGTAAGAAGGAGGGATGATGTTAAGGCCCTTTTGGGCCTATTTTTGGCCGAAAAGGAGGTTTTTATTGTTGTCATCGGAGACCGAGCCAAAACGCAAAAAACACACACACTGACTTATCCACTGAGCTTTTATCAATATCAGATACAGATGCGATGCAAGTACAGATACCGAGCGCGAGCCGCTGCGAGTACCGCTCGAAAGTGGCACTGTAGACTGTAGAGTGTAGCCCATGCGTTTCTGATATCAGCCGAGGTGCGTCCATTCGAACGATTGTTTCGTGGTTATTTTCCGTTCAACATATGAATAACTTTATATCACCTGTTAAGTCTTATCGTCAGGATTTCAAAAACGAGTTCTCCAAAAAAAGGGCGTAAATCGCCATACGCCCATTTACCGAAAAATGCCTCAATTGTCGAAACTGATTAATCAAGGACTGAAATACTATACATCACAGTTAACCTCAAAACGGAATCAAACAAGAAAGAGTACAAAGACATTTGTTTTATTAGTAGAGATCAGGCGACTCTTTTAATTTGCTGATGATTTCTGTTACCTTGTCCAAAGTTGATTCTGAATTTCCCTTGCTTTCGATCTTCCATTGAGATACTGAGTTATCTGATCCTCTTGGGTCGCCGACAACAGTTGACAGCCATGCCATAACAGACCAACTCCAACAACGGTTTTAGCAGTAGCACAACATGTGAGCATGGACACATCGCCAGGATCGCTCACTTGAAAGAGTAGTTCAGCTGACCGCTGCTTGGAGCGCTGGGGTCGAGAACAAAACAGGACTAACAACAGTCGGCAGTCCTTAGTTATATCTTCGTCCATGGTTTTGCGACGACCTCCCGTCCCCTTTGCCCTCACCACGAACTACTGCACCTACGCCTACAACAGTTGCTTGCCGCGTTGTGCAGATTGCATGAATGATGTGTGTCCATCTACTTCATCCCAATTTCACAGCCATCACGGATGCCACGCCCGCCACGGGTCTTCTACATGGTTTTATGCGACATCGGTCATCGTGGCCCAGTGTTACATGGTAATCAGCGGCGGATTCGGGAAAGGCACGCCCCCCCCCAACTCACGGTAGCCTTTGCCTTTTTTCAACAGAAAAAATCCCATAAATTCCTCCCTGCAAATTTGAAAATTCATAGGCGTGAAGCCCCCCCCCCCCTAAAAGAATTTTCTGGATCCGCCATTGGTAGTAATTTTTGCGGCACACTACGCCGATTCCCGTGCGCTTTCCCACACTTACCTTTCTCCCTTATCTGTCAATGGGCGCTCCCCGAGGGGCGGCGCGGCGCCCCCCCCCCCTAATTCAGAAAAATCAAAACTTTACAATAAAAAGAATCGGAACATTCGAAGATCAAATAATAACGAAAGGAGTAAGAGTTAACAAACTTTATTCTTAGTTTACTTTACAATTTTAATTAGGGGCGTAATTTAGGGGGGGCAGGGCGGGAAGTAGCCCCCCCCCCCTAAGCAGTGGTGCCCAATCACCCCTTGCCACTATACAGCTCGCCCCCCAGTTTCAGGATTCCTCTCCCCCCCAGATGTAGACCTCCCCCTGATTTTTACCCCCACCCCCTCCGGATTCAGACGACATCATCCTTCCCACCCGTCATCTCCCTCGCCGAAAGAAGTTTTAAAATCTACTAGTATGAACGTGTCTACATTGGCAACTACCGTTGGCAACGAGAATTTTGCGAACTTCCTTGAAAATTCAGAATCCTCTGGTCGATAATTACATGATTAGAGAATGTATAGGCAAGAGTTTTGGTTTTGTTAATTTAAATAGGTTAACTCTTAGAATTCATCAGGACAATGAAAATAAAGAAGGAATAGTTGTACTTAGCTTTTTACTATTTCTATCATCTGATGCTGTCACTTTATTCATAATATCAAACACGTCAAAAATAGAATTACTTTTGATACAACTACATGCTACAATCACTTACAATTTCTACCATTTGGAAGGATAATTGATTTATTTTCTATTTTGGGCGGAAGTGGGGGGGGGGGTTCTCTAGACTTGCCCGTCTCTAGGTGGTGTCCCCTAGACCTTCCATTGACATTCAAAAAGTTGCCCCTCCGGGCAATTGTTTTGCGGGTGCCCATGTCTTTGTCCATGGTCTCTGAACCAGAAATTGAACGTTCTTCCGGTCTGTGGTTGCCTTCTTTTCTCATAAGTTTAGACACGGCCACCCTGTAAACCCCACAACAAGTTAAAAGTCCGCAATCCGCACCCTCGACCCGCAGCCACTATCAAAAGTAAATTGCCGGTTGACTTGCAGGTACTCTCCTCCTCCTCCCCCAACTTAGATTAGACACAAATATAAAATTAAAAAAAAAAAAAAAAAAAAAAAGTGAAAAATAGAATGTATGCCCCAGCAAAGGGCCCCCTCCACAGTTTTCCAAGAGAGGGAGCGACCCCCTTGCCAGCGTAACTCCGAAAAAATAATTCCAACTGGGGTCCAAGTAACTCAAGTAAGGTCTCAAAATGAAATCAGATGGATCCAAAATTTTAACGGCGAGTACCGGTAAGCTTACTCTTTTGATCGGTCCAAACCGGATTGCGATACATCGATTTACTCTTGAGATATCGATTTTTCAAAGGCGCGCGGTATAGGGTCAGAAATCTAAGATTCTCTAAAATCCGCGAATTTCGACTCTCATCTAGCATGCGCCGTGAGAAGTCATATGTGAGTTTTTTGAGTTCACATGAAGTTCATTAAGGGCCCTGACAAATGTCGGACCGATAAAGTCTATATCGGGGGGGGGGCGTGGCCCCAACTCCAGCGTAAGTCTCACGTACAATGTCTAACTGCGGCCGCGGGAGGTCCCATAAGATCCGTTTAAAAACTTGGATGGATCTGAATTTTTTTTCAAGAATTATCTAAAAGCTGAAGCTACCGCCCAATCCAAACCGCAGTGCGCAATCCATCGATTCGTTCTCGAGATATCGATTTTTCAAAGGCGCGCGGTCTTGTCAGATCGACCTTAGAGGGGCGCTGGAGGCTGGAAAAAGGCGAATTTCGTCTCTCACGAACCAGTCGTGTGCCGTATTATATCGGTTCCGCTTTTTTTCGGGTCCCAATGATGTCCCGAGAGGGCCCAATGCAGTTTCGAGCCAAAAATATCATCTTAGGGGGGAACTACTCCCCGTTTCAGCGTAACTCTGACAAGAAATGTCTAACTGCGGCCGCGAGAGGTCCTGTAAGGTCATTAAATAAACTCGGATGGATCTGAAATTTTCGAGGTTGTCAGTCACAAGCAAGCGCTTTCGACCGGTGCAAACCGAATTGCAATACATCAATTCACTATCGAGATATCGATTTTTCAAAGGCGCACGGTCTTGTCAGATCGAACATTGAAATAAGCTGTGGATACTCTGTATCCGCGAATTTCGTCTCTCATGGACCGTTTAAGCTCCCTTAAAAATCGAATGAGCTTTTTTCAAGTTCATATTACGTTCCTTAAGGGCCTTGATGAGTGTCGGATGACATTTGATCAATATTAACATTCATTTTTAATCTGAGACAAAAAGAGCTGAAACCATAAAACGAAGAATTTCCATCGTGATGACTTTGGTTCAAGCGAGGAAAATTCTATAGAAGTCCCAAATAACTAGACTAGACTTTCCGGCTTGCTAGGATTGGTATTAAGAATTTCCTTCCTGATGACTTTGGTTCAGGCGAGAGAAATCTAAAAGTCCCAAATAACTAAACTAGACTTTGCGGCTTGCTAGGATTGGTATTGCATCATCCGATTTTAAAGGAACTATCACTATCGAAATCGATTTTCAAAACCACAGTATTCACCTCGTCTCGTGAACAACTGTTTCAACACGCTATAAGTAAATTTTCATTCCCACTTTGACCTATCAAGTTATTTTTACAGCGATCACTGTTATACAAACACAAATGCAGCGTTGCGATTGACTTTGTCGCATTTTCGTACTATCAATATGGAACTCCACACTTACAATGATTTACGGCCGACACTCATGCTCTCTTTGCTAACACTGTTCCAGTGTTGCAAGTTCCAACTTGTTTTTTTTTTAAATGTAAACCATTTTTTTATCTGTGCGATTTTTTAGACATATTTTTTTTGCAATCTGCACATAGAACTACGTTGAGTATGCTTGTGTATTAAACACTTAAACAGTTTCGCCATACGAGGTATAATTTCTGATTTGCTGCTGGATTTTAGGCTGTCACAGAGCTCAAGGAGGCGTTCACCATGCTGCTTCTCTTTAAGATGACCGTTGGAATGCTGGTCAGAATAATATGATTGACTGAATATTGTATTTGATACCGGAAAGGTCAAGGCTTAGTCATAGAAAGTAAGAGCACGCCACAGGTTTTATGAACCTACATTCAAACTTTATTGATCCAAATTCGATTCTCAAAAGATTCAAGACTTGTTTTTACTGTGCGAAGCGCCCGAGGTTGAGACACGGCCATCATGTGACCAGACTGCCTGGTGTCTTGTATCTTGAGGTGTGAACTAGAAGGGGTGGTGAGGAATGTAATGAACGGAGGGGAGGAAAATATAAAGGAGGAACACTGAAGGGAAGCAAACTTAAAGGGACAAACGTCGAATACCCTCATTTCAGATTCGAGACCGGGGAAATCATAATGAATGACGTTCGCGCGAAGTAATAAAAGAAAAACGAATCAAAAAATGCAAAAAAAAAAAAATTATATATATAATGATGGCGCCCCTCTCTCCTAAAGCCACGGGGATAGAGACTCTCCTCTCTTCTCTTCTTTTCATGGCCCATTCAATGAGATCAGGTTGATTGGGAGTGGGGGGTGGGAGGTGGGGGGGTGGGAGGTGGGGGGGAGGTGGGGGGGTGAGTTGGAAGATGGAAAAGCTTTGAAACGTAACGTCTACTCTCTCTGGAGATACTGGTGCTGGCTCTGGAATCTTGACTCGGTTCGGTTTTAACGACGACAAGATTTCCCTCTAATTTTAATGAACCAAATTGCAGATACTTATCTCGGATCTCAGGCGCTACAACCCCGGCCCGCTACTCCTGGCGCGCTGGAATTCCTGAGCCCTGGCCAACACCAACCAACGTGTCTAAGTTATCGCTCTACAATCTTCATCCCCTCGTCTATATTTTCTTCGCACCCTCCCTCTCCCTATCACTCTCTCTCTCTCTCTCTCTCTCTCTCTCTCTCTCTCTCTCTCTCTCTCTCTCTCTCTCTCTCTCTCTCTCTTTATCTCTTTCCCTCCCTCACTTCTTCTCTCCCTCCCCCACTCATATCTCTCACTATATCTCTCTCTAATCCTCTCTCTCTCTCTCTTCATATTCCTATCTTCCTTCATCTTCCTCTCTCCCTCTCTCCCTTCCTCACTCACACCACCCATTTCCCTCCTCTCACTCCCTCTCTCTCCCTCTCTCATCCTCTCTCCCTCTCTCTCCCTCTCTCATCCTCTCTCCTTCTCCCTTCATATTCCTCTCTCTCTCACCCCTCTCTCCCCTCCCTCTCTCCTCCGCCCCTTCCCCACTCATCTCTATCCCTCTATCTCTATCTCTCACCCTCTCTTCATATTCCTCTCTCCCTCTCTCCCTCTCACCCTTTCTCACTTACACCTCTCTCCCCCTCCCTCCTCTCTCTCTCTCTCTCTCTTCCTCCCTCCCTTTTATTTTTCTGTGTTTCTTAAACCCTCTCTCTTCATCTCATTTCTACCCTTTCCCCTCTTCATCACATTCCATCATTCTCATGCTGATTGATTCAAGATACGTCACGATGCCTGGAACGGCTTTTAATTCGCTGCCCGAGATCTCCAGATTTCGAGAAAAGTTACGAGAATTTGCATTCCACCGCGAAATCATTACTCGATAATCCAATAATTCCAGCTTTTCGTGGGACATGAAAAATTCGAACGGATATAACATTTAAATATGAGAGTAATGAGAAACGGGGATGAGTTGATCGTGATATGGAGGAAAGGTCTCTTGAGTCTTGGCAGCAAATTTGATTGCTTCTTTGATCATCATTTTCATCCGGTTCTGAGGAACCAGATTTTTTTCTTTTTTTCCCCCCTGTATTGCTCATAGTATTCAATAGCGAGGCATACATTCTGGCACCAGCATTTTGTCTATTTGAACCCATACAAAAGGCGAATCCGAAAGAAATCGCCGATTCCTTGATAATCCGATATTTTTCATGGGTTCAAAAGGATGGATGCAACGTTGTAAAATTGCATACTTCGCCACTGATACAATAGTAATTAGTAAATTGGCTCTTG
Source organism: Trialeurodes vaporariorum (assembly GCA_011764245.1). Classification (NCBI taxonomy): domain Eukaryota; kingdom Metazoa; phylum Arthropoda; class Insecta; order Hemiptera; family Aleyrodidae; genus Trialeurodes; species Trialeurodes vaporariorum. Next base: position 11,829,329 of record VMOF01000024.1, on the reverse strand, counting down.
CAAAGTTTTGCTACAGGGGATTGAAGAGTTGATTCTTGCATAAAAACCTGTAAAAATGACAATGAGTACTCTAAATAATCACAAAATTCACTCTCAGAATCGGGCTTAATGGCGGAAAGACGCGGGTATCTTGGGATATTCCTATCTAAATTGAGACAGTCTCTGTGTTTCTTTAGAGAAAGTGACAAATTAGACAGGAATCTCCCATGATACCTGCGATGAATCGCCATTACGAACTTGATTTTTTAGCAGTTATGTGAGTTTATTACTGAAATTCAGACTTTCTAAGAGCGATTTTCATAATGTTGGCTTGTTTTTACAGCAGATTAGACTATTCGTTTGCCCACAGCAAAAGTTTGCGAGAGCCCCATTGAGGATATCATCGGTAAATGGTCTCGTAAAACATTTAAACATTGGGTGACCCCAATTAATGAATGTGCTCATCCGAAGAAATTTATTTTACGATGTTTAAATTCGAGATAAAGAACACTCCAAATATGTTTAAAGCACCGACTTTCGGCAACGCTCTCAATTCAGTGACGACCGACATCAGAAATTCCGCACGTGGAGAAGGCGCGAGTATTTGTCAAAGAACCGTGAACCTCGAACATAATTGCCAAACTGAGGAGAAAATATTTAAATTTTACTTTAAACGGTATTATGGGATTATTATTTACGATTACGAGGGACTCTACTGCACAATCTTGCAGCCACGATTGTCAATTACAGTGGCGGCTCGTGCGATTTGGCAACAGTGTTTTTATCCCATTTAAATACATATAAAACAATCGAAACTCGAGGAGGCTGCCAGCCTCCGCTTGAATCGATTTTTTACTTAAGTTTAAGTGGGAAAGATGCATGGTTGCCAAATCTCACGGGCCGCTACTGGTCAATTACCGATGTCTCCTCCATATAAATCCATGTTAAAGTATCGATTATTCAGAGCTTTAATTCAGTTCCTAGTAAAGCATCGATTCTCTTTCATTCGTTTAATAAATAAAGGAAATAGATTGTTCTGTACAGTCTGGCAACCATGATTGTAATGTATCGATACCAGTGGCGCGGCGCGGCGTAGCGTGCGCTTTGGCAACGTTGTAATGTTTCCATTTAAACCATGTAAAAGGTCAAATGCGAAGGTGTTCAGCGAACACCCAGTGTTCGTTCTATCTCATGAGTTTAAATGGACGAACTACAACGTTGTCAAGTCGCACGCTAAGCCACTGGTATCGATACTCCTCCATAAGATAGAACGACAGAAAAAATATCGATTCTCATCAGTTCAGGTGGTCGAATTAAATCTTCAAAAAATCGATACTTTTGCTGGAGTAAATACGGAGGAAAACATTGATAGATCGCATCAGTCATTGTTGAAGCTGTATATTTCTGCAAGATCTGGCAATTCTTCCTCGAAGCCAAGACAAGGGGCGATCGACGGTGGACCCATTAAACCGGTGAATGTTGAGTGTTGACTGGTGACATCGATGGGCTGTCGACGTCACGTCTCTCGAATCCTCTTCCGTCCTTCCTCCCCTTAAAACACGCGCTAACAGCGTAAAGGCAAGAGACGGAGCCGGGGTAGGGGGAGGGGTTGACGTAGAGAAGGGAGGGGGAGGATTTTTGCCCCCGTTTTTCGGCACAAAAGTGAAAATCGATGAGCGCAAGCACCGTCGACAGAAGAGGGTCGGGTGGGGGGGGGGGGGGGGGCGCAAATTTGACCGAATTTTTTCATTAAGACGCAACAGGTTTGATCGAAATTCAACAAACAAGACTGCAAAGAGAAGACAGGACTATGAAATTAAGTTTTATAAAATAACGTAAATTTTTAGTCGATTCCAATGACCGCCGGATAAAGCTATTGCAAGGTTTTGCAGGAGGCAAATACACAATCGATTCTAGTGTAAAATGTTGCAAAAATAACGACGAGACCATTAAAAAAGGCTAAAACTCACTCCTCACAGAGGCAACTTAACTTGAAATTTCGGGTGCGACCACCCTTGCACGTATGCACTGTAACGCGTTGCGCGTTGCTAATTGTCACAGCACCAACCTCGGATTCGCACCCCAAAACAAAAGAACATAACATACGAATTTGAACGGTGAGATTGGAGAATTTGCTTTCAAAAAGTAAATTTGATGGTTATACATATGTTGTCGCTATAGGAGCACGCTGCTGATGACAACAGAAAAGTTTTACACTGCGTAGTAAACGAGAAAGACGGCACTTGATTTCATGTCCTGTTCTTTTGTTTGGGATGCAAAACTTATAGGTAGTGCAAACATACACGGGTGGTCCATCGGAACTTTGAGTTCAGCTTTCTCTGCGAGAAGCTAGTGAATTTTGGACTTTATAAATGGTATCATCATTAATTTCGCATCATTTTACATCAGAATTGATAGGCAAATTGTCTACAGCAAAACCTTGCAAGAGCTCCATTACTTAAAAAACAAGTTTCATAAACGTAATGTATGTAGAGTCCCTATATATGAAAGAGTCGAGGTACGAGGTTCCATCTCTGATTGGCTGTTGAAAAGTGAAGAAGAAGAAGGGGTCTATGAAGCCTGGAGGCGCGACTCTTGTTTACATCTTCATGGAACCACCTTCACTGCTGCCCAGCTTTGAGGAAACTTTCGGCATTTTTAGCTTATACTGATGAAATTTGAATTCGAAATTGATGAAAATGTGTTCAGAACAGAATAAAATTCACGCATTTCTTTTAAAACAGGTAGTGAAGCCGACGGGTATTGGAGGTTAGGTTGACCTGACAAAGATTACTTCCACACGAATACATGTATAAGTAATCTTTGGCGGGAAGATCGTTGGATAAAAATGTAAACAAGAGGCGCGCCTCCAGGCTCCTCATACACCTTCTTCTTCTTCACTTCCGTTCACGTGTCTTGACTCTTTCATACATAGGGACTCTAAATGTATGTATTTTGAAGCTTAGTTTCCGCATTTGAAAAAAAAAAAAAAAAAAAAAAAAAAAAAAAAAAAAAAAAAAATATGTCGAATTAAATTAAAATAAAAACGATAAATCGCAGTTACATTAAAAGTTGAGCAAATTAATAAATTAAATTAACAATGGGGAATCTTACCTTCCGCCGACCAATATCGAGCTCCCATCTCGGACAATGAGCCTGAAAAAGTCAGGATGGGTCTCGTTCCCCGCGAACCTATAGACATCCTGAGCGTCACCACCTGCAACAATAAAACAAACAAATAAACGACTCAGAATTGATGACTATAGTAACACAAGATTTTGGACATGGATCGTCTTCCTGAAGGTAAATACAATCAGTGTATGCCTATTTTATCCATTTTTAATTCGAGTTTCATATTTATTAGCTGCTTCTAAGGTGTTAATAACACAAGAATCCTCAAAAAATAAAGACAAATGTGGATACTCCCGATTTGTTGTGCGACAGTATCATCGAACGGCTGCTTGATGAAATCGCAGCGTGTCTTGTCACCCTGCGCACAATGCAAGTAGTTAACTATTCCTGCTCGGCGGAACGTGTTTTTGCCTAGGTCTCAAATTGAAGGCGCTTAATGGAGGATCATATGGCATACGCGTTCATCGAATTCGTTTTATCCGAAAGCAGAGCTGCCGATTTGCGTAGCTAGATTTAATGAAATTTTGAAATTCACCGAAGATTCCACCGGTTGAGAAAAGATTACAGAGTTTAGTTCAGTGTATGACTAATGCACGAAAATACTAGCGTCTTTTATCTTTTCTGAACCGGTATATTTTAATTAACTAACGGCGTTTCCACCGATTGAGGAAAGATTACAGATCAGAGTATTTTCATGCATTACACTCCAAACTAAACTCTGTAATCTTTTCTCAACCGGTGAAATCTTCGGTGAATTTCAAAATGCCATTAAATCTAAGCAAATCGGCAGCTCTGTCCGAAAGTGCTCATTGAAAATGCTTGTGAAATAGTATCAGTGGCGTAGCCAGGCATTTTCTTTTGAATTGCGGGCCCGGGGGGGGGGGGTTTCCAAAGAAACTAATTTGGCAAAAATTTGTCTGAAAACGCAAAAAATGACTTTTTTTTGGGGCAAATTTTTGTGTCGAGGGGGAGACCCCTTGGACCCCCCCCCCCCCCCATTTCTCCCCCGGCTACTGCACTGGAAAGTATCGGTTGGTCGTATGAGTAGTGCTCGGAAGAATTTTTCTTTTTTCGATTCTTCGACTTTTGCAGTTTGGTCGTCTGCTCTTAAAACAAACCGTTGCGCTGGATTTTTAATCTTGATCAACATTCAATAGGTCTGTTTCAATATTTTCTGACAGAAATATGGGGGGTCAATCCGTACGTAAGATGTAAAATCGCGTGAAAATCATGTTACAAGCAAAATAAAAATAAAAAAAATAAAAATAAAAAAATAAAAAAAAAAAAAAAAAAAAAAAAAAAAAAGCTCTGCATGCACTCACAAACTCAAAAAATGTGTTTAGTAAAATTCGTATAAGGCGGTCTAATGATTGGATCACAGTGGGGGGATTTCGATTTAATTGCAGCTTTCTCCGTTATGAATCGATGGATCACTTCTCTCTGCATAGAATGTTGCAATTTGATGGGGACTCCCCCATTGTGAATCGCTCATTCGACCGACCGCCATCTTTGAATTTCGTTAAATGCATTTAATGAGTTTGTGGGTGGATTTCAAGACTCATCGATTCTTTCAATGTGATTTTTATGCAAAAGTACACAAGAATCACCTGTTCATGACGTTGTAGCAAAATTTTGCAACAGACCCATTGAGTCGTTCCAAAACAAGAGTTTCATCAGCGAAATGAATCGAATATGCATAATGCATCTCGTTGGAAAGTCCTCAGAGTCATGCATCATATGAATCGACTCTCTTTAAGGGCAATTTTTCCGAGCCCTAGTGTGGGGAAATTCCTGTTTTGGCGGGAAAGTGCCTCGTCAAATGAGAATAGTCAAATAGGTCACGGGAAGAAAGAAAAAAAAAAAGAAATAAAAATTACGATTGCTGATTGACCTCCTGAGAATATCCATCCAAGAGTTACAAGAAAGAGTTATTCATAAAGTAAGTGTATTTCATTTTAGTTGTTGAACAATTTTTGGAGCTAAGAATCGGCTTTTCTGTCACTCCTATAAAAGAGACCCGATTGGGAACAATTGACCGTATGCACAATAAAGATGAGATTATGAGGTCGGGTTTAAACGTAGTCTGAAAAATCGAAAATACCGTGTGCAAGAAATTTTCCCGGTAGGGTACGATACGTTTTCAGCAGGATTTTGGAAAGAAGTCGAGCTAACATAAGGGCGGTATGTCGTATGACCTACGGGGACAAGAATAGAAGAAGAAGAAAATTAAGTGCCTGACGAGAGGACATCGTAAATCTACAATGGGGATAGTCTCTACTTATTATGTACGCAAAGGAGAAGCATTGTTGCCAGATTGACGGAAAAGTTCACATGTTTCCAGTGCGTTGGCTCGACGGCTCGTAAAATTAGATGTTTCAATGATGTTCCTCTACACAAACCTATAGACTGTTATCGTAACGCGATATATAAATCGTATTGATTTCTAACAAATTCTAATTCAATGAATTTTCCCCATCAACGACTTTTTGAACGGAAATTTTGGCTATTAAATCAGAGAACTAATGCGTCCTTTTTGCAACTTCTACAAAGAAGTCTATTGAAATGTATCGATCCTCAGAAGATGCAATTGAACCAGTGGCGGCTCGTGCAATTTGGCAACCATGCTTATTTGACATTTAAACCTATGCAAAGTATCGATATCTTGGGGGTGAAATTACACCGCCAGAAGATCAATTGTTTTACATAGGTTTAAATGGAGAAATTGCGTCGTTTCCTTATTGCATGAAATCGATACTTTTCCAAATATAGTCAAATGGAATGGATAAGATAAGGACAAACGTAGGCGGTTGTTCATGAGCTCCAATAGAATGCTTGGTTTAAATCAATGTGAAGCAATCAAACTTGTGACTTAAAATTGACAACAGTGAGTGGTAGGAACAAGCTTTCGCGGAGCGGCAGGAATCGGTACGTACGTAATATAATTCTATAACATATTCAAAGGTTAGGAAGAACTTCACCGTTCAGAGGGAAAGAATCGCCCGGGGCTCCGATTAGACCCTGGCCCAAGAAATGAGTTAAGTACTCCCGAATATCGTCGAATCAAGCTACAGCCACGTTGCCAAAATCAAAAGAAAAAAAGACTTCAATGTGACATTATATGGATCTTCTAAAAACTTTCTTTACACCCACTCACCAACTAAAAAAAAAATTAATTATAACCTAAAACTATGTCCAGGATTTCCATGTTTTGATACACAGCACTGTTGTATGAGATTGGCGGCGCTACGCAGCACTATGGTCTGAGATCGTACAAAAGTGGCCAAAAATCAGTGGGAAAAAAATCAATAAAAATCATCGTATTTGACTTTTTAAGCTATTACAAAACTTTCCAGTGACATTTCTAGGTTTAAATTATTTGCTAGAAGTGTTATTTGTAGTAGTAATTGGTCTTGAAAGTTTAAAAATGAGAAATTGATGAGAAATTTTCTTTCTGATTTTTGGCCACTTTTTGACGACTTCCGACCATAGTGCGCAGGTACTATGAAATATTCCTGTCTAATTCGAGGATTTCCTTCGTGTGTTTAGATAGGAATCCCTTGTGAAACCTGCGTAGCACCGCTATTCCTAGGGGCGTAATGGTGGCTGAGGGAGGGTAGTAAACTAGTAACAAATGAGAGATTTCCATATAACAATACTGTAACTCCATCAAGAGGTGACCAATAAGAGACGACTTTTATTTGACACCGGTGTCACTAGGTGTTACGGTACCATTCATCGGATGTGGATCACTCTGATGACCAATTACAACCAATTTACCAAATTACCAATTAACACTGTGAATCATCTTGTCAGCATAGAGAGAGTGACGAAATTAAGATAGGCTCCCATTGTTACTGCCCTCGGCCACCATTACGCCCTCGTAAATAAAAGCGTTTATTGAGTTTAAGAGTGGATTTCGGAAGTTTTTATTGCTACCATAGTTATTTTTTGAGGTTTTTACACCATAATCGACTGTTAAATCGCTTACAGTAAAAGTGTGCAACGGCCTTACTTGAATTAAGCGTTGAAAAATACTCACTGACATCAAATTTCAAGTCATTTAGACGGTAAAAACAGTTTTTGCCAACTTTTTGGGTCAAGTACCCAGAGCTGCCGATTTGCGTAGATTTAATGACATTTTTAATATCACCGATGATTCCACCGGTTGAGAAAAGATTACGCATAGTTCAATTCAGTGTATGACTATAATGCACGAAAATACTCTGATCTGTAATGTTTTTTCAATCGGTGGAAACGCTGTTATTAAAATATCCGCAAGTTTTCAAAGTTATCGACGATTCTACTGGTTGAGAAAAGATAAAAGACGCTGGTATTTTCGTGCATTACAGTCATACACTGAACTAAACTCTGTAATCTTTTCTCAACCGGTGGAATTCTTCGGTGAATTTCAAAATGTCATTAAATCTACGCAAATCGGTAGCTCTGCAAGTACCACATAGTGCGTCTTGTCGGTTCGGTACACTCCCTTTACAATATTTCCATCAATAAGGGACTCTAAATAAGCCACTGACTTAGGAACATGACAACTCCGCGGAAGGGATGAGCAAGGCGGCTATACGGCTACCCGCACTACACGCCACGCCGCGCCGCCCAGCCACCCGCAACATCTGCCCCCGAGGCCAAAAAAATAAAATAAAGGTTAAGGGTTTGAGTTTAAGATAGGGGACAGGCAGAGATTGCGCTTTTTCCCATTTTGTCCCTTCCTCCTTTCCTCCGTTCATCTTGCTTCCGATCCCGCCCTTTCTGATTTGGAATAGGGGAACGCAAGTTGTAGGAACGTGCGGTAAACGGGGGAACGAGGAAGAGGAAACAAGAGCGACGAAAGCGGCTGCACTCGGCAGCCATAGCCGCAGCCAGGATATTGTCTTTCTCTCTCTGAGCCCATTTAAACGCATGTGTTAGAAAAGGATGGCTATAGGGGCTGTCACGTGACTTCAGCCCCTGTTGCTGTCCTTTTCTAACACTTGCATTTAAATGGGCATTAGAGAGAGAAAGACAATATCCTGGCTGCGGCTATGTCGGCAGCCAAACTCGAAACGTTGAGACCTCGACGAAACTTTCGTGTTTTTTTTTTTTTTTTTTTTTTTTACATCGCCGTGGTTTCGTTCCAAGACAAAGTTTAAAACTGAATTTTGAAGAAGGGGCAGTTGGGAAAAATAAATTTTGAAACTTGGAATATGGTCTTCGCAGGCGCATCACTGAAAAAAAGAATTCCTGAATTCTAGTCATATTATACCAGAAGCACAACGATATATGAACCACAGAAAGTCTAGTACTTTGGCCAGAAAATTCTGGTGTTGATACCAGAATACTGAGGGAATTGTTTGACATGACACGGCCGTCTCATCTCTCTCTTCGCCCGCCCGCGCCCATTCCAAAACATGTGTTAGAAAAGGATGAGAGCAAGTTCCTGATGCACCATCCTTTTTCAACATCATTCACACATAACTCGATACACACCAAAATACTACGACAAGCATGTTTATCGGACTCATTTCTGCTGTTGTTTCTAGGCATCGCGAGCTTAGAACATTATTGGCCGCCGTTGGAGTCCTATCACAGAGCAAAAGAGAAAGAAAGAGAAAAGAGAGAAAAGAGGAGAGAGAGAGAGAGAGAGAGAGAGAGAGAAGGAGAGAAAAGGGGAGGGGAAGAGAGAGGAGAGAGAGAGAGAGAGAGGGGGGGGAGAGAGAGAGAGAAAAGGGGAGAAAAAGAGAGAGAGAGAGAGGGAGGGGGGGGAAAGAGAAAGAAAAGAGAGGGGAGAAGAGAGGGGGAGAGAGAGGGGGAGAGAGGGGGGAGGGAGAGGAGAGAGAGAGAGAGAGAGAGAGAGAGAGGAGAGAGAGAGAGATCTGACTATCAATCATAGGAATGTCACTTGGGACCTTTACCACCGGGTCCACGGTACATTGTGCCACATCTCGCATTCTGACTGCCGGCTAGTCGAGCGCTTCCAAATTTCGGGTAGAACCCCTCGATTCCCCACTGAAACCGATACGTTCGACCCCGATTTCCACCCTCGACATGGAACGTCCATCGCGAGAGTCGCGGGGAGCATGGAACCGCAAACCGAATCTCGCGGCTCAAAGCTCAACGGGACACAGTCCCCCCCCCCCCACTCCGCCCCCTGCCACCTCTCTCTGCCAAATTTCCCCTTGAAACCGCGTTATGAATTTTGTACGACTCCGGCCGGGTATGCAGCCAGCCAGACATACGAACATACAGACGGACAGCTAGACTCAGACTGCACACTATACACAGACAGGCTACCACCCCCGTTACCTCCGGGGCACACACCGCAGCCTTTGACCGTGTCATAATCATCAACCTATATCGATTTCTACTCCTGCCCCCCCCCCCCCCCCTCCTCCGATTCACCACCGTGGGCTGCTCTCTTTCGAGTAAACGAAAAAAGAGAAAAAAAACGTGCCGAGCACGAGCGCCTCTTTTCTCTTTGAGTCCGCGTGCGTATATGCATGTTTCAGTTCCGCCTTCGAAGTCCAGTGGCGTAGCGTGCAATATGGCAACATTGTACAGAGTCCATTTGAACCCAGGTAAAAGGTCGAATGCGAAGGTTTTCACCGAACACCCAACAGTTCGATCATTTTTATGAGTTCAAATGGACACCATCAAATCAATCCATGGCGGAAACTCAAGTTCGATAGAATCACTAAATGTAGAGAGCTAAGACTACTAGTAAATACATGGGCGCCGCCATTGGTCGATGTTTTTTTGCACATTTATTTGTTTACATTCTGATGAGGGTTGCTTTTTTGTTTTGGTCCAATGCAAAGATTACAGCGCCGTTGAGTTTCTAACGGTATAACCTTTCTCTCAGAAAAAAAAAAAAAAACAGAAAAAACCCTTTGGTAGCGCTTCGGTTGAGAAATGACCCGGCAAAAGACTTTAAGTTGAGCCAACTGAATTCTTGGGTTCACCCAGCAAAATCTCTCAGTTAGGCGTACACAACATTTGGTCAGCTCTACCGAAGTCTTTTTCCGAGTCACTTTTCAACCAAAGGCTTTGTCCGCGTTATCAAAGCGTTTTTTTCTGTATTTTCTGTGCGATGCATCTGCTGATTGACAACTGGTTACGTTTTTCAGAGACAACAGAGACCACGTACTAGCCACAGTCGCACTATGTGGTATTTGACCGGAAAAGTTGGCATAAACTCTTTTTACAGTCCTAATGACTTGGAATTTGGTATCTGGAGGTGTTTTTTAACGCTGAATTCAATTTTTGCATCAGTTTTTCAAAATTCGAAAATCCAAGATGGCTGCCGATAATTTTTTCGGCTAATCGGTCGGCAGCCATCTTGGATTTTCGAATTTTGAAAAACTGATGCAAAAATTGAATTCAGCATTAAAAAGTACCCGTGGATAGGGAGTTTCAAGTCATTTGGACGATGTTGCCAAATTTCCCTCGTCGCCTCTACAACACGTGAAAACGAGAATTTCGCGCAAAACGCAAAATTCGAACTAATTTTCCCGGCAAAGCCGCATTTTTCCGCAGCTTCTCACTTCAAGGCCTATTAGTACGCACTAAGGACTACCATTTCTCATATATATACCCGCGGGATGCGGCAGGATGTTTGAACTTAAGTTCTCTTGAAAATCGGAAAATTTACGTTTGTAGCTAAAAACTTTGAAGTAGCAAAAATATATCAAATTCAAATTAAAATTAGAAAAAATAGGCATAAACTGATTGGAAATACCTCCAGGAAGACGATCCATGTACAAAAATTTTGTTCTGACTTCATTTGAAACACTTTTTTTTTTTACTTTCATTCTAGTCTCGTGCTGAGGCTAAATTTAATGGTGGTAAAACTGATTTTTCCCCTGGTGGATTCTAGGTGAATTAATCTAGTTTAGACCCGCTAAATACAATTTTCTAATGCAAAAATCTATGTAGATTCCGAATATCACAACAGTTTTTCCCAATAGCGACTATTTTTTTTTTTTTTTTTTTTTTTTTTTTTTTGAGTTTATGCCAGCTTTTTTCGTCAAATACCACATAGTGAGTCGTTCGGGCTGTGGACGACTTTCTTTTAAGGGACTCAACAAAATAACATGACAAACAACATCCAACGGTTCCTACATTGATTGTTGACCAACGACCAAACCAATGACGCTTCATTCTGACTGGCTGCTATGCCATCAACATCTCTGCTCAACCGTCAACATAGGAACCTGCAGCCTGATTATCGCATCGTAGTACTATCGATCAGTCAATGATCGAGTGCGTGTTATCTTATGAGTGGTACCATTCCGAAAGGTTTCAATCTTATAGAAACCCTTCCATCCCAACGGGATTTCTCCGATGACTCTTGAGCTATCGGAGAATTTCCGTAGAAATGGGAGGGTTTCTATCGGAATGAAACCTTTCAGAATGGCACCACTCATAAGATAGCACGCACTTGATCATCGACTTGATAGCATTACGATACGATCGTTCATAATCAGCCCGCTAATTCTATGATTTTTTGCCACTTTTTTTTTTTCGACCTCAGACCAACTTTCACTGATGCGATAGCTAGCTCGCGGAAAATTGCGGATATCTTCGAACAAAATGATGATTGCGAATTCTTATACTTTCGACTCGATTATTCTACAGTGTGACGCGACGAATATTCAATTTTAATTGGTTACTTAGTTGTGTAACTTTTCCTCTCTCGGCTTGGGGGAAAAATGAAGTGATGAGATGAAAATGGTTGGTTGTTTGTGTATATATTCGACGATGCTCTTCTATTATTCGGCTCCTCCTATCCTCCTCTTCTTCTCCTCTCCTCTCCTCTCCTCTCCTCTCCTATCCTCTCCTCTCCTCTCCTCTTCTCCTCTTCTCCTCCTTTCTACCTCTTCACCTCTCCACCTCACCATGTATCCTACCCCCCTGCCCTCTCCTCCCCCTTACCTACACCTCTCTTCTCCTCTCCTCTTCTTCACCTCCTCTCCTCCTCTCCTCCTCTCTCCTCTCACCTCCTCTCCTCCTCTCCTCCTCTCTCCTCTCACCTCTCTCCTCCTCTCTCTCCTCCTCACCTCTTCACCACCTCTCCTCTCCTGCTCTCCTCTTCTCCACCTCTCCTCTTCTCTCTCCTCTCTCCTCTTCTCCTCTTCTCCTCCTCTCCTTCACTCCTCCCCTCTCCTCTCACCTCCTCTCCTCTCTCCTCGTCTCCTCCTCTCCTCTCCTCTTCACCACCTCTCCTCTATTTACTCCTCTCTCCTCTCCCCCTCCTCCTCTCCTCGTTTCCTCTTCTCTTCTTCTTCTCCTTACCTTCCCCTCCCCTTCTCTCCTCATAACCTCATGATCTCCTCCTCTCCTTTTTGCTCTTTCCTCCTTCATCCACTTCCGCAGGTCCCATAGTCCCTGGCGTATTTCACATTCATTTCCATCCGGTCGCTCTCAAGTTCGAGTCAGACTCACCAGAGCGGGCTGCAGGCGGTGGAGGGAGGAGGGAGCGAGAAGCGAGGCGGGAGAACCAAACAAATCTATCTTGATCTTACACCGTGCAAAACTAATTTAACTGAAAGGCGAGAAATGTAATTGTGTATCGATGCGATCGCCGCACAATAGGAGTGCAACTCAAATCGATGACACTTAAAGCGACGCGAAATATTGATTGAGCCTCTCGAGAAATCGATTCTTTTGCGAGAAATGGGGCTGCTGTTGCACATTTGTGCTATAAGCGATTTAACAGTCGATTATGGTGTAAAAACCTCAAAAAATTACGATGGCAGCACTAAAAACTTCCAAAATCCTAAACTCAATAAACGCTTTTAATTGCGCGGGCGTAATGGTGGCCGAGAGCAGTAATATTGGGAGATTCTAATCTAACAATATTGTGACTCCATCAAGAAGTGACCAATAAGAAAAAACCTTTCATGTGACACCGTTCACTAGTGTCGCGGTACCATTCATCGATGGGATCATACTCTGTTGACTAATATATCTGTGAATCATCCTTGTCAGCATAGAGAGAGTGACGAAATTAAGATAGGAATCTCCCATTATTACTACCCTCAGCCACCATTACGCTCGTGCAAATAAAATCGTTTTTTGAGTTCACGGGGGCGGTGAAAATAACAATCGGATACTGTAGTATGTTTTGACTAGGTACTAGGTGATGTTACCTGATTGCATGTCGAATTTACTCAAAGTATCGGTAAATGTAAGATACTTCTGGTCAAGTTTACCATAACATCTAGCAGGTGCCAAAATCAGGTATCTGTATGGTTATTTTCAATAATCTTTTTTTCCGAGTAGGAATGGATTTCGGAAGTTGTTAGTGCTGCCATCGTTAGTTTTGGAGGTTTTTACACCAGAATCGACTATTGAGTCACTTATAGCAAAAGTGTGCAACAGCTCCATTAGGAAGTTGAAACTTGAAGCTGAATAGTTAAAAACTCCGGTTATATATTTCTTTTTTCTCTTCTTTTCAGGCTGCCTTAAAAAGAGAAGGAAGTTCAGGGACTTTCCTCTTTCTCTATCGCCGAATGAGGTTTGAGAATTGCTATAGACCATTTACCACTGTGCTACGAACGGGGTGATGGGGGGCATGAGGGCTGAAACTCCAGAAAGGCAGCAGGAATGGGATGGCCCTGGGAGAATGGCTGCATGGTGACACGGTTTGTTTTAATTATACATGTCGAAACGAGCCGCGATTTGTCGCCGAACGCGGGGAGTTCTTCGGGGGCGATCGACGGACAGTGAGCCCGAATACGAAATTTCCCGGACATCATTAACAAGAACAAAAAATGCTGATTATGCACAGTAAATAGTAAGATAGCTAAACTACATGAACAGGTCTTTTGCACACTTTTGCTATGGCGATATGGTGAGTGTAATCTTATAAATTTTAACCTAAATTATACACTTGGGAAAAAAAAATGTTTTACATTAAAAAAAAAAAAAAAAAAAAAAAAAAAAAAAAAAAAAAAAAAAAAAAAATGCACTATAAGACAATAAGACGTACCTTTAAATCAAAAATTGATTGTTTTTAAATTAAAAATAATTGTTTTTAAATTAAAAATAACTGTATTTAAATTGTATATACTTGTTTTTAAAATAAAAATTCCGTATATTTTGATCCAGTGATTTTTTTTTTTTTTTTTTTTTTTTTTTTTTTTTTTTTTTTTTTTAATTTAACAAAACGCAGTTTCAATTTTGAAATACGCCTTTTTGTCATATAATTCAAAACTATTTCTTTTTATAACTAAAACTTTTTCTTTTTTTTCTGTGCGCGCACATTCCACTTATGACGTCATAAACAAAGCTGCCATTTAGCGTTTATTCAATGTCAATTTTCAATTCACCGATGATTTCACTGATTGAATATTACACAGTTACATTCAGTTTACGACTATTAAAGCATGATAACACTCCAATCTGGAATCGTTTCTCAACTAGTAGAGTCATCACTGCACTGGCTGGCTTCGAAAAACTATCGGATATATTTTGGAATTTAACGGCAATGGGTCTGTTGCATACTTTTGCAACAACGATTAAGAGAGTTCATACTAATTTAAAATCGTCTGAAAAGTCCATTGGTGGCATCAGAAAGTCATAGAATGCAATAATAAACTCACAAGAGGCGTTTAATGAAATCCAAGATGGCGGAGAAATATCGAGCAATTTGTATGCATGCACCACGGACATCCAAGAATAGCCAACCTCACAACGTCGATCACAACCAATCACAACGTAAAACAAACACATAACCTCTACCTCCAGTGATGTTGCCAAAGTTGGCCATCCTTGGATGTTCGTGGCGCATGCATACAAGTTGCTCGATATTTATCCGCCATTTCGGATTTCATTGAAAGCCTCTTGTGAGTTTATTATTGCATTTTATGACTTTCTGGTGCCACCAATGGACTTTTCAGGCGATTTTACATGAGATTAAACACTCTTAATCGTTGTAGCAAAAGTTTGCAACAGACCCATTCCACCGATTGAGAAAAGATTACAGGTAAAAGTATTTTCGAGCATCACAGTCATGAATTGAATTGAACTGTGTAATCGTTTCTCAACCAGTGGAATCATCGGCGAATTGTAAAATGCCATTAAATATACACAAAACGGCAGCTCTGGTCTTAATGCCTAAGCGCCAAAGATTTGGCCAGGAATTTGTCTTTCTCTTTCTTTGTCTATTTGAACGCATGTGTTAGAAAAGGATGGATAGAGGGGTTCTCACGTGACTTTCAGCCCCTGTTGCTGTCCTCTTCTAACACATGCATTCAAATAGGCAAAGAAAGAGAAAGAAAAATTCCTGGCTACAGCAATGCAATGGTCAGCGCTGATTCCTTGATCAACTTAATCTTCAAAACTAGAGCGCAAGCATCGATTAGAGGTAGTTTCAAAAGTGTAGGCGCACCTAGACCAATAATCTTTGGAATTGGTCAACATTATTTTTGATATTACTCGATGAAAATAAAGAAAAGTCAGTTGGTGACTTTAAACGCAAAATAAATTAATCATGGGCAGTTTTTTTGATTTAAACGAGCAAAGGTTAAAAGTAACCAAAGATTATTTTGGCGCCTACACTGGGGCAGGTTCAAGGGTCTGGAATGTTGTGTTTTTGATATAAAGAATGATAGTACTTGATGAGCTGAGAACAACGGCGCCTTTGGATTTTTTCCTAAGTGTCCTGGTTTTGGAATTGACTCACGTGTAAAGATGTAAAAATCTGTGTGTGTAGCAACGTCACTACGCGGATTCCCATTTAAAACATGTATTTTGGCCAAATCTTAAATTAGGAACAATGGGACTTGAGGAGAAACCAAAGCATTGTTCAGCTCATCAAGTATTTTTATTTCCTTTAAAAAACCACAACATTTATACCCTTTAGTGCCCCATTCTGAAACGAGCTCTACAAACGTTAACTCTTGATAAGTCGAGCAGATTGCATTTACAATTTCATGAGTGCATTTTGGAGGTTCCTGGGACCAAATGATGTTGCGGCTTGACGGTCCCCGAAAGACGTGTTGAATGATGAGCACTTAAGTGTGGTTTTAACCCCCCTTAAGTGCTCACCGACCATCGACGGAGAGAGAGGACCGCCAAACCGCCAAATTATTTGGAGTCATGCAGGTGTGTGTTCATCGGGTTTTTTGGGTTGAAAACTATAAGGGAACACATACTCCACGGTGGTGTGGCTTAAATTTGCAAAAGAGCCGTTTCAAAATTAGAATTAATTTTAAAGCTTAAACCTTTCCTCACCAGCTCCTTTTCATTTTGTAAAAATTGTTCAAAACTTGGAAAATTGCTTTTGTATAGATGAAAATAATTTCCTTTTTAAAAAAGTCTATATCCCTCTTCATTGAAAACTAAAACTAGTATTTAAGGTGATTCCATGGCACGTGACCAAGGTGACCGATTATTCGATCGATTAATGGCCATTTCCCGGACTCTATGGAGTTTTTTTTTGTAAAACCATGATTCACCTTCATGATTCATCAGCACCTGGAGGGAGATCTAACAAAGATATCTGTTAAGTTTGGAAGCTCGGATCCGGAAAATAAGGACGTAACTACGGGAATTCGCACAATCGCTGTTCGATTTATCGTATCGCACAACGAATTCCGAATTCCCACAGTTAAGTTACGTCCTTATTTTCCGGATCCAAGCATCCAAACTTAACAGATATCTTTGTTAGATCTACCTCCAGGTGCTGACAATCATGGTTTTACAAAAACAAAAAAAACTCCACAGAGTCCGGGAAATGGTCATTAATCGATCGAATAATCGATCACCTTGGTCACAAGCCATGGAATCACCTTAAGAGTATGCCGTCAGCCTCCAGTGCGGGGCAGACTGACGTGAACTAATTCTGAGCCTGCAAAAAAATTATGAAAATGCAAAAAATAGAAGAATACTACTATAATAACACACAAAAACCGGAAAATTTCGGAAAACACACTTCACGTGTCTGCACTCTCTTCAGTAACGCTCGGCTGCACGACCAGTGTTGCCAGGTTTGGACAAGGTAGACTAGTCCACGCGTGGACAGTTTTCGAGTTGAAAACTGTCCACGCTGTGGATAGGGATAGTAGATCGGAACATGGGAGCGTGGACAGTTGTGGACAGTTGTGGACAGTTGTGGCTGTATTCTCATCAAAATAGTCCACGTGTGGTCGAATCTGTCCACTATTGGCAACACTGTGCACGACTTTATCGAAACAGAATGATCTCAAGGTAAACTCGCAATGCTGTTAAACTGTGAAACAAAAATTTCCCTAGATCCTCAGAGTTATATACTCGTGAAAACCGATGGTCCCGATGACTACTATACTTGAACTCGCGTGTATTTTATGTGAGGTTTAGAAACTATGCGGTAATCAAAAGTACCGTCGATCACAAAAAATTCAAAATGAATCAACGTAGTCGATTTTGCGAAAAAATTCAATGAGCCATATAGCGATAGAGAGACTGATACACGTTATAAGTCCTATCTCAAAGTGTGACAGCATGGGTGATCTGATTCTGGTTTGTTTGCCTCATTTTTTTTAACCTTAAAATCAAAAGGTGTAATCAATCCAGTGGACATTGGTTTTAAACGAAAGTGCAAGTGTTTTATAGAGTGCCTATCTGGACACAGAATTTTCATAAAACTATCCAGGCGACAATGGCGGCTCGTGGAGGTGAGGCGACGAAAACGAGAGGGGCACAGGCTTTCTTTTGAAACTCTTATCACCTACACTTTTTTGAAAATTCTTTGTTTCATTCACACTTTTAGGACTATTAGACAAAGAAACATGGAATAATAATCATTTTAACCTTTATACGTCATTTTTTGATTTTATTTTCTTTCATCTTCATCAAAAAACGTGAGGCGATGGCTCCCTGTCGCCTCCCATGCCTCAGCTGGCGAGCCGCCACTGCCAGGTGAAAAAATTTGGCTAGTTTTTGTTACGTGTCAGTTTCTTTATCATTCGAATCCTTCCAGAAGAAACGACTTTGTAGATTTCTGTGTCCAGATAGCCACTCTAAAATACTTGCACTTTCCAATAAAACCAACCTTCCACTGGATTAATTACAACTATTTTTTCAAGATTAAAAAAAGTGAGGCAAATAAAGCGATCCCGTGTAAAATGTCCATAAGAGATTTCTGTCATGACTACATCCCAGAAGTTTCAATTTCACGTCCCACAAATCCTCTCTATCGCTATCTAGCTCGTTGGAAAAATTATAATAATTTTTCACGTCCAGAAAATTCCAAATTTCAATCCACTGAGTGATAGTTACGGGGAGGCAATAGAATCTGATGAGGGAAGTGTGAAAGAGGTCGGAGGGGGCGGTGGGAGGGGGAGGGGGAGGGGGAGGGGGGAGGGGGGTGCAAGGCAATATTTTAGAGAAATAAACGGCTCGGTGCGGTGGTATATTAGCGAGCAGGCAGCGACAGAGATACTATACACATATATATATATATATATATATAGGTACTATTTAGGCAGTCAGTCCGGAGCCCTGTTAAAGTGTTTTTACCCGGGTGCTTGTTCTGTTGAGTTGACACCGTTCCGTTTTTCAACCCTACCCACAACCGTTCCTAAGCCCCCCCTCCACCTCCCCCTCCACCATCCCCCTCCGCCACCGCCCCTCCACCACCCCCTCCACCGCCCCCTAACCACCCCCCCGCCCTCATCCCCTCACTCTGCGGATGTTTAAGGTCAAAATGCAACGCACGGGTTAGCGATTATTTCGCGCTGTTTTGTTGTCGTTCTATACTACCATCATGCTCCTCTTCTCATCTTGTTAAATTTAACACACTCCCCCCCCCCTCATTTTCAAAAACGACAAACGGCGAAAAAAACTGGCGCATTCACGCTAATTGAGATAAACTCTCTAGGAAATCCGGGGGGGGGGTGGGAGGGAGTTGACCCCAGACAGACAGTAAATTTCGGTAGCATTTAAACACTAACTTTTTTAAAAAGTTGACAAAGCTTAGAATGATGCGGCAGAGTGTCTGAAAGTCACATTTTTGATCATTTCTAACGCCCTTAACCCCTTATGGCCCGAGCCCGAATCTACTCGTTTTTCTCCCCGAGTCTATTTCACATTGCTTTAGTCTTCATTCCGGATAAACGCAAATATACATAGATAAAAACACCACAATAGCTAAGGTGTCATTGGGCGCCTTCAATTCTTCGTATAGGCAATTCCAACTCCACCGAGTACGAACAGTTAACTACCTTCCTTCCAGAAACGGAGGAATGGTATTCTCTTGAACTAACCTGGTCCTAACATCTTAACCAACTTTCTAAAATAACTTTCATTTAAAACCAATTTACTCTGCATTAATCACGATTTTTTATTTAAGGTTAACAAAAAAATGAGGAGAACAAACCAGAATCAGATTATTTATACTGCCTCACTATGGAAACTACTATACTATACTTATAGTATAGCATAGCCTCTCTAATCGTATAGCCTGTTGGGTACTCTCGCTACTAAATAGAGAGATAAAACTATATGCGTGAATGGTAGAGCGTGATAAAAAAATAAATAATAATAAAAAAAGTAAGACCGCCGGAAACAAGTTTTTAATGGAAATTAGGTTTTCCTGATAAGGTGTAAGGTACGAGGAGAATCCCTGATACTCGATGTTTCCTCTCATTCCCTGCAGGCAGATATAGAGACTGATGCATAAATTTCAATGTTCGTGATCAACATCATAAACGGTACTTGCAGTGATGAAAGTAATTCAAAAACACTCGTCAATCAGCTACTGCCCCATTACCGTCCGTATCACTGAACGATAACAAACTAACGAGGCACATTCGACAAAAATATGGTCCCAAGCGCCCTCTGGCGGCCGGCGAGGGAAATCGCTTCCACGAAGTTAAATTAGTGAACATATTGAATGAGCACTGAGCAGTGAGGAGGCCGGGCCACTGGTTAGCGGTGGCGCGGGGGCGAAAAAGCATTTATTCAAGCGATAATAAAGTGAGCCGGGAGGGCCGGAGGAAAAACTGGCGTCGAGTGACGTTTTTACAACGTCATTGTGACGTAATTTACTGGACTCGAGTCCGACGGGCATGACTTGAAAAATTATTCCATTCGTTGCCAATATCACATTTTTCCCACTGACCACCAACCCTCGGCTATATACGCTTCCCTACCCCCCACCCTCTATTCACCCTGATATCCCTTCGTGTGCTTCTGCATTGAATTGAGCTCAATTCCCTGCTGCGACCCCCCTTCCCCCTCTCCCCTCACCTCTCCCTCAGTTAATGAAACCAGCAATTATACCAAGCGAATGATAAAATAAGATTAGCATACATTAACGCATAGCTAACTCATACATTTTTCTAAAATAATTCGTATCAGCATAGGATGCATTCTTGAACAATCGAAGGCAAGTTACTTTATTTTGATATTAAGTTCCACGGTAACAGGACTTGAGTTTAAACACAGAGACACTCAGAACACAAGGTTATAGATTAAAGAAGTATGCTCATCTGACTTGGCGCAACAAATTCAGCAGCGCGCAGTTCAAAATCACAGCAGGCAAGATGGCCGACAAAAGCAGAAAACGTATTTTCTCTGCAGAAAACATTGGGTTGTTTTCTGCTTTTCTGCAGAGGTCAGCCCGATGTTTCCAGCAAAGAACATACGTTTTCTGCTTTTGTCAGCCATCTTGCCTGCAGTGATTTTGAACTGCGCGCCACTGAATTTGTGGCGCCAAGTCAGATGAGCAGACCACTTTAATTAACCTTGCTCAGAACACTCAGAACCAACCGAGCCCGTGTGAAAATTATCATCAGAGATTTCTATCGTGCATGGTAGGTGCTTCAAAATCTCGTCCCTTAAAACCTATGCTGGGGGAGGGGGGTCTGGGGGTCTCCCCAAGAATATTAAAACGGAGTATAGGGGTCTCCACAAGAATATTAAAACGGAGTATAGGGGTCTCTCCAAGAATAATAAAGGGGCCTGGGGGTCTCCGTTACAGTAATAAAGGGGGGTCAGGAGGTCCCCTAGATTAAGTTTGATGTGAGAAATTGTTTGTGGAATGTTCCCTACAGTTTATTATTATTATTATTATTATTATTTTTTTTTTTCGTTTAGTTTGTTTTTTTTTTTCTTATCCTTTTCTCTAGTCTTCAGCTCTTATTTATTTTGTATTCAAGTGAGGGTGAGAGGGCGAGAAATTATGACCTCTATTTTTCCCTTTTTTGAGCCCTTTTCTATATAAAAAAAAAAAAAAAAAAAAAAGTGGGGGCGTTTGAGCCCCCGAATCCCCTCCATCACGGACCGCCATGCCACTGCGTCCACCTCAACCACGCACAACCCTCGAAGCAGATTCACAGCCGCGGGTCTCACGCCACGTCAGATTCATAGGAAGTCAGATGTCAGAGTTCGCCTCTTTTCATCGCGGATCTTGATTTGTTACCGCCAACAAACCACGCTTACAACTATCAACAATAACAACAACAATACACATTCATCAAAGCTGACGTAAAGAAGAATCGTAGTTTCTATGGTAAAGCGAGACAATGAGGAGAAAGAGAAGGAAAATTGATATGAAAGGACGAGAGACAAAAGAAAGCGGAGGATAAAAAATTAAAAGTCGCAATTCGTTTCCAGGCTAGTACCTGTGCTTCTTTTTTTTCTGTTTGTTTTGTTTTTTTTTTTTTTTTTTTTTTTTTATTTCTGACGTGGAAACAAAGGTCGAAGGATAGAAATTATCCAGCAGCCCGGCGAAATTAAGGCGACTCCAGTTGCCTAGAATAATTTTATTCAGATCAGCATATTAATTCACGGAGGGCACGAGAGAAAGATAAATAACGGATAGGAAGATACGAAACAAAGCTCGGTCCGAAAAGGAAAGAAAAAGAGAAACTTGGATTGTTGATTTCAAAAAGAGCGCAAAGGAATAGGAAAACGCGTTCTGATAAGTCTTTCTTCGAGTCAAGCGTTCGAATAATGTGGTTTAAGGTCGAACGCGAAGCGAATCCGAGTACGAAGGGTTAGGGTTGCGGTGAGGGGGGAAGGGGGGGGGGCTACTGCCAGAATTCCCTAAGCTACAAAATTCAAAGGAACGAATAGATTTTTCCACAGTGCGTTCGAAAATTCTACGTACACTTTTTGACTCGTTGAAAAATGGGACTGTTGCACTTTTTTTGCTACAGGCGATTTGAGAGTCGATTCAGATATGAAAACCTCGAAAAGTATTGATGGTAGCATTAACAACTTACAAAATCCACTCCTAAACTCGT
This sequence comes from Trialeurodes vaporariorum, assembly GCA_011764245.1. Taxonomy (NCBI): domain Eukaryota; kingdom Metazoa; phylum Arthropoda; class Insecta; order Hemiptera; family Aleyrodidae; genus Trialeurodes; species Trialeurodes vaporariorum. The sequence continues at coordinate 11,806,992 of VMOF01000024.1, read as the reverse complement.
AACATGCTTTAAAACGCACGACCCTAATGGCGGTGTTGATCACTAATAATGGGAGTTTCCCATCTAATAATACGGTCACTCCATCAAGAAATGGTCAATATAATGGCACCGGTGTCATCGGGTGTCTAGGCACCATTAATCGGTTGTTCATTACTCTTCTGGTGACCATAGTTACTCTGTGAATCTTTCTTCCCAGCGGAGAAAGAGTGACAAAATTGAGATGGGAATCTCCCATCATTAGTGGCCATTTCCGGTCACGCGTTCTAAAGCATTTTATGAGTTGAGGATGGTATTTCGTAAGATTTTAGTGATACCATCGTTACTTTTGGAGGTATTTATATTTCAATCAACCTTTGAATCATACTTGTGGCAAAAGTTTGCAGCAGCCCCATGAAGGCTGAAGTCGCATTTACTTACGTAGGGTGCGGCCTAAAAACTATTCTTGAGCTCAGAGGCGAGTCGTGCAATTTCGCAACATTTCAGCTCGTATATTTAAACCCATGAAAAAGATCGAACTACTAGTTATTCGGTGAACACCTTCAACTTCGACATTTTACGTTGGTTTAAATTGTCACAGTACAACGTTGCCAAATTGCACGCTACACCACTGCTTGAGCTTAGGTTCTGTTCAAATTCATCTATGCGATTGATTCCGTAAATCTACAAGGTTTCTCTATGGTCGTCGTTTCGTAAATCATTGTGTACTCTTTCCTTTTGATGGTAACCTCAAGTTTTATCGGTATTACATTAGACACAGATCAACCACGCAAGTTTGGGAATTGTTAACCACCCGTACTTTTTCCGTGGCAATTTTTCCAAGCTTTCGTTCAACTTTGAGTTCCGATTGTTCGTGGATCAGAAACTCGCCCGCGGCAATGTCTGACGCAAAGCCCGTAACGGAAAAGAAAATACTTTGATTTATTGCGCGCTTTCCCAGCTTCATTGCGAGATCGTACGTTTTGTCCCATGGACGAATCCGAACATTTCTCTCCCCTCTCCCCCCTCTCCCCCCCCTCTCTCTCTCTCTCTCTCTCTCTCTCTCTCTCTCTCTCTCTCTCCGGCCATTTGAACTCTTGTGTTAAATAAGGACCGAAGAAGATGCCATCACGTGACTTAAACCCCCTATTTCCATCCTGTTCTAATAACGCGCGCGTCCAAATTGGAGGGGGAGAGAAAGTGAGGGAGAGAGAGTGAGAGAGAGAGAGAGAGAGAGAATGGAGAGAGGGAGGAGAGGGAGAAAGCCATAAATTCCTGAATCCGCCGGTGAATCAGACCTAGTTCTCACTTCTTACTTCTCATTCTCACCGGCTCCACTTTTGCCAATTATCGGCAAATTAGGTCATTCCGATAGTTCCTTCAACCTTTATAACCATTGCATCAAGACCTTTCACGTTCACACAAGCCTTTGGGCCCGATCTGTCGCTTTGTGTATATTTAATCCCATCAAAAACCTTTCCAGGTGCAAGCAGACGGCATCAGGTAATTATGTCTGTCACAAAAAGCCGTTCCAATGCATCCACTCAAAGATATGATATGATGGGAACGGCAAGCCTCCTCCAAAAGGGCATCCAGCAGGGCAAATGTTAATCATTTTTCAAAATCAACACTATCCATCTGCGGCGAATTTAGTGAAGGAAAAACTTTGAGGGATGTATTTCTTTATTTTTTATTTTCAAACGCAAAAACTTGCCGCCGTTCATCGCCTTAAAAAAGAAAAATATTAATTATTATTATTTTTTTTTTTTTTTTACGGCGATGAACGGCGGCAAGTTTTTGCGTTTGAAAATAAAAAATAAAGAAATACATCCCTCAAAGTTTTTCCTTCACTAAATTCGCCGCAGATGGATAGTGTTGATTTTGAAAAATGATTAACATTTGCCCTGCTGGATGCCCTTTTGGAGGAGGCTTGCCGTTCCCATCATATCATATCTTTGAGTGGATGCATTGGAACGGCTTTTTGTGACAGACATAATTACCTGATGCCGTCTGCTTGCACCTGGAAAGGTTTTTGATGGGATATACTCTGGTTTTAGCTTGTAAAATTCCAGTTTCTCATTCCACAAATAAAAGCTACAGTTGTTATCCATCAGCTGACTGGCCAGCAGTTATGAATAGTTTCCGGACAACATTCACATAGACTCTCGAGTGCTCATTTTACGATAGGGACAACAGTCTCATTTCCCTTTCTTTTCCCCGATCCATATGCTAACCTACAGTTCCGTTTCCACTGGCCGTCTCACCGCTGGCCGTCCCGCCGGTGGCCGGTCCACCGCTGGCCAATCCGCCACTGGCTGGTTCGCCGCTGGCCGATCCGCCACTGGCTAGTCCGCCGCTGGCCAATTGGCCACTGGCTGGTTCGCCACTGGCCGGTCCGCCGCTGGCCGATCCGCCACTGGCCGATCCGCCACTGGGTAGTCCGCCGATGGCCGATCCACCTCTCGCCGGTCCGCCGCTGGCCGATCCGCCACTGGCTAGGCCGCCGCTGGCCGATCCGCCACTGGCCGATCCGCCGCTGGCCAATCCACCACTGGCCGGTCCGCCGCTGGCCGATCCGCAACTGGGTAGTCCGCCGGTGGCCGATCCGCCACTGGGCGATTCGCCACTGGCCGGTCCGCCTCTGGCCGATCCGCCACTGGCCGGTCCGCCTCTGGGCGATTCGCCACTGGCCGATCCGCCAATGGGTAATCCGCCGCTGGCCGGTCCGCCTCTGGCCGATCCGCCACTGGCTAGTCCGCCACTGGCTAGGCCGCCGCTGGCCGATCCGCCACTGGCCGGTCCGCCGCTGGCCGATCCGCCACTGGGTAATCCGCCGCTGGCCGATCCGCCACTGGCTAGTCCGCCGCTGGCCGATCCGCCACTGGGTAGTCCGCCGGTGGCCGATCCGCCACTGGCTAGGCCGCCGGTGGCCGATCCGCCACTGGCTAGGCCGCCGCTGGCCGATACGCCACTGGCCGATCCGCCACTGGCCGGTCCGCCGCTGGCCGATCCGCCACTGGGTAGTCCGCCGGTGGCCGATCCGCCACTGTCCGATCCGCCACTGGGTAATCCGCCGCTGGCCGATCCGCCACTGGCTAGTCCGTTACTGGCTAGGCCGCCGCTGGCCGATCCGCCACTGGCCGATCCGCCACTGGCCGGTCCGCCGCTGGCCGATCCGCCACTGGGTAGTCCGCCGGTGGCCGATCCGCCACTGGCTAGGCCGCCGCTGGCCGATTCGCCACTGGCCGGTCCGCCACTGGCCGGTCCGCCGCTGGCCGGTCCGCCTCTGGGCGATTCGCCACTGGCCGATCCGCCGCTGGCCGGTCCGCCTCTGGCCGATCCGCCACTGGCTACTCTGCCGCTGGCAGATCCGCTATAGCTCAATTCTGTAACTTCAGGGAAATAAGGTACTGTCACTACCAGTTCTCATCAAATAAACATATCAGTTGTAAACTCTACAAGTACACAGCAAAGAACTTTTGTCACTACTTGCTTATGAATAATTAGACTAAAATCACAGAATATTACATTGTATAATTCTGTGCTAAAATCACAAAGGTACTGTAAACACATCAGAAACTACTCTCCCTCCAGTGATCAACAGTATTACGGTACTCAGCTGTTGCATTTGCAAGCAATGAAGTGGAAAATGCAGCTCCGCGGTTATGCCCAAATTCGAATACTTTCAGCTTCAGAGCTAGAATAGTTATTAAGTAAATGAATATGCAAAAGTACCTAACTGTGCGAGCAAACCAACCTTTACTATACGCGTGCATACAGCAAATTAGAAGCACACAAAAGAAATAACTAGAAAAGATGTTTGGTACATTTATTTAAAAAGAAGAACTGAGGAGGACAAATTTCGTAATTCACGGCCTCCGTTGCAATTGAAACAATAATCACTTGTATCACTCATGTATTTGTAACGAGTTTATTTCAAAAATGTCAAAGCAGGGAGAAATGTTTTTGTTTTGAAATGATGTGCAGTTGTTGTTGACTGACGATGAAGCGTCGATTCTCGCGGCGATCTCAAATACTAAAAGGCAGTAGCCAATGAGAGTAGAGTTACCGCGTAGTTTGAAATAGCCGTTATAATAAGAAATTCTGTTTTTTTATCATTTCTCAATAAATATTAGACGGATTGCGTTCAAACAAAAAAAAAGAAACGAGCACAGAACACGCTGGTTAAAATAAGACCAAGTTTGATGAGTGTGGTTGCGTAGTTTTTTCGCTACAGGATCATATCAAGGCACGGTTTGGGGGAATGAAATAATTTCTGTAATTATAAGCGTTTACGCAGCGCAGACTTGTCAGGTCGTAGAGAGGGTGGTAGTAGGGTGGGGTTACCTGACTTGCCGTCTGCGTCTACCGACGCTTATGATGATATTTTTTGTTTAGTGTGCATGTGATTGTAATGCACGAAAACACTTTGATCTGCTACATGTTTTCAGCCATTGGATTCACGAAAAAAAAACTACGGTGAAAATAACCATACGGATCCCTGATTTTGGCACCTGCTAGATGTTATGGTAATGTTAACCAGAAGTATACTATGTTTTGACTAGGTACTAGGTGATAATACCTGATTGCATGTCGAATTTACTCGAAGTATCAGTAAATGTACCATACTCATAACATCTAACAGGTGCCAAAATCATGTATTCGTATGGTTATTCTTGGACTATTTCAGACAGTCATTCCATCGTTTGAGAAAAGATACTTATCAGCATTGGTGGTTCTAGCAATCTGGCAACAGTGTATTCTTCCCATTTAGTTGCATGAGACATAATCGATTATTCTCGGGGCTGGAGCCCCCTCAACAATCGATTGTTCAGTATACATTCAAATGGGAAGAATGCGCAGTTGCCCGATTGCTGGATCCACCTATGCTTATCAGATGCGAGTGTTTTCGTGTATTCCACAGTTTTCATCGAAAATAAATCTGTAATATTTTGATTAACCGGCGGAAATATCTGAGACTTTTAACCCTTTTACTGCCAGGTTAAGAAAACCGGAAGAAATCAAAGTTATGACTCGTTCAGAATCAGTGGGTAGCTAATTATTCGTACTCCGCGGTGTTGATTTTGCCTATCTCAGTAAATGAAGGCGCTTGATGAATCCTTATTTTGCAAGTGTTAACAATTTGGAGTATACAGCTTTTACTGTCAATGAGAGATAGAGATCTGAAATCAAGTTACTCGAGCGTGGTATTTAAAGGGTTAAAAAAATGGGAATCGATGGAACGGTTAAACTGCGGTGACTGACCGTAATAGTAAAAGAAATGGGGGAAAAAAAAAAAAAAAAAAACAAAAACAAAAACAAGAAAAAAACATAAACAAGAAACAAGAAACAAAAAACAAAAAAACAAAAAAAAAAAAAAACAAGAAAAACAAAAAAACAGTGTTCCACTGTGTTCCGAATAAAAAAAATTAGCCTTAAAATCGTCTACGGGAAATTTCAAAGACAGGTCGTGAGAGGGTCTTTCGATTTTGAACTCGCTGCTTTGAACCACTTTGACCGCGAGACTCGACGATCCAAGGTTTCTTCTTCAGCAAAGAACGAGTGTTTGAACAAAGTCACAGTCGTTCACGAGAGGCGAGGATTACGAGAGGGGGGAGGGGGACTGGAATAAGTTGTATATTCCTCACTTGAGCTACACAGAGAAGGGGTGGGGGTGGCAAGTGCAGCGCTGAGCGGTCAAACGGAAATCCCTTATTTGAAAACTGCGTAGTGAAAAAGTTGCGAGTCCTTGATCCCCGATCCGAATTCGCCGTAGCCGCCGAGAGAACCCGCAATCCAAGTAGAGCGTCTACTCCATTTAAAACTGTAGAAAAGTATCGATCGTCAGGGGGTAAAATTAAACCCCAGATAAATCGATACTTTTCTATAGATTTAAATGGAGTGGACATAGATAAATCGCATTTCACGAGCCGTCACTGCAGCGTTGTCAAAGTTAGGCGAAGTCTGTAATTAGACTGGTATCAGAAGTGGATTTTGCTGGGAGGATTATTTCCCTCCCGCTTTGCCCCTTTGAATTCTTGCGTTAGATAAAGACAGATACAAATAAGGTGAAAGTCACGTGACTCTGCTATACAGCGACTTATACATACACGAGTTGTCGAGCTATGACCATAGAGGGGCCTTCTGGGGCGTGATTGAGGCCATCTCTGGAAGGAGAGCCCTTAAAACACGATGTGTGCTCTTCTGAGAAAATAAGCCTTAAGAGGTAATTAGTGTTGCGTCTTTATTTCATTCAAATCTCCCGCACCGCGCAACATTCAGTCCGCGAGTATTCGGACATAGCAATCAGATCGCAACACTGATCAGCGGCAATCAACTGGCCGCGAGCCACGGATTGATGCGCCGCCGCCGACCTCATACAGAGCGCGCAGCTTGCCGATTCACCCCGTTTGACCCTTTAGATCGCCCCTCGCGCGGTCTCTTTTTCTCAAACGCACGTTTTGGTGGTTTCACAAAATGAACCAACCCCTGTTCAATCCGACACAAACCTCTTTTGTCATTTGCGATGGTTAATTACCTTTTTATTAACTGTCCAAAAGTGAACATCTTGCATTGCATATTCAATTGCATTACAACGACGCATCTGCTCGGCCGTTGTTGTGATGATGCTATTCGGCGATGTAAAATTCCGTCTATACGATTTCGACCCTTGTTCGATAAATCGATAATTGCATCTCTCGATCTTTCGGCGAAGTGCAATTCCGCCAAAGATTACATTTTCAGTCAATTGCGTTCGGTTTGGTACGGCCGTTCCTGACAATTCATTTCTTTTTTTTCCTTCTTTTTAACCGCGATGCATTTCCCCGAATAAACTTGCTTCCGCAATTTCCCTACGACGCAAACCCGTAGGAAGGCCCTTTCGATTAATTTCATTTATTTCAATCGCTTTCATTTGCATAAAAACTATTTCTCTCGCTTTACCTTTTACTTTCATTTGAACTTCGTGAATTCATATTCTCTCGTTCTTCAATAACCCGCGCATCTTTTAGTTCTTGATTCTCTTCGATATATCGATTCACTCTATATCGATCTGTCAATCACTCGCAACCGTTTATTCTATTTTTCGTTCTCGCGTTTTCTATAGATCGATTCGCTCTACATCGACCGATCTATCGCTTTCTCATTGTCTCTTTCGATTAACTGTTTCGATTCATATCGATTCTTTTTCCTTCGCGTTTCCCCGGTCTTTTCTTCTCCCGAGTGGCGCTCCACTTGGCTGCCTTTGGGAACTATCCCCGGGATGACCTTTTCTCTTTAATAATTCAATATTTTACAGTTCTCTTTCGCGTTTCCTTTCTCGCTTTACGTCTCAACTTGACACTTTCGTTTTCCGCTCTTTTCTCTTTTCTTTCTATGGTCTTCCGCTCCTCTCAAAACTAAACAAATTAGAATTCACTGGGATGAGCGTGAATGCATATAACTTGATGAGCTTCTTTCCGCGAGACAGCCTCCATTATGTAGACCAACTAGCCATACCAAAGGAAGGGTATTTACTATGCTGCAAACAAGTGCAACAAAACGACATAATATGTCCGCGACATTCACCATCCATCAGTGTTAATTTTGCTAATTTTTAGTATTTTAGAATAATTCTCCACCTACAATTTCACTTCAGCATCGCTATGTTACGTATTTTGAGACGCTAATTTCGAAAATGTTATCAGTTTTATCAAATTGGCCTAGATTTTACGTAAATTTGAAATTATGTCTTCTTAGCAAAAAATTCGAAATTCTGGAAAAAGTATGAGTTTTGAGTAAAAACTAAGGCCAAATTTGAAATAAGCGGGTCAAATAACGTAGGGAATCTTGCGAGAGGGGTGAGGAATAGGTATCTTATGATGAGAAAACATGGTTTTACGTCCATAACAGCCGGACGCACTATGTCGTTAAGGCGTAAAAATCGCCATTGTTAATGATGTCCAGAAAGTTCCATTTTTTGATCAAATGTGCGCCAGAAAGTCAAACGCGAGTGCATTCGAGCAAAAGATGAGATAGCGCGGAGCAGTGTTGCACCAGAAGGGGGTACCAGGACTATGAAACAGAGGCAAGGCGGTGAGAAGAAGAAACTAAGGGACGAATAAAAGTGTCTGGTCTGAACTGTGTCTCAATGCGGCAAAAAAAAAAAAAAAAAAAACACCCGCGTATATAAATTGAAAGTATTTTCAAGAGTTTCTAGTTTTTACGGCTCCTATATACTCCTCTATCCACAACCAACCCCCCCCTTACCTTCCACCACCACCCCGTCCCTTCACTCTGTTTATTATACGTATTCACAGCTTTGCTCGCCGCTTAAAGTTGCCAAGTCTCGAGAGAAATCAGTCGGCTCAGGTGAATTTCGGTCGTAAGAAACGACGATCATCTTCCTTACCCCCCCCCCCCTTTATTTTTTTCTCTTTTTTTTTTTTTTTTTTTTTTTGGATGACGAGAAATTTGTTTTGGGCAGCGAATCATAAGAGTCCTTTGATGGACATTTTGTTTGGAGAGTACCGACTTGACGTTCATGCATTTAAATCCTTTCAATTCAAACCTGAAAATACTTCTTGTTTAGGAACGGATTTTTGGCCATCATAGTTGATCTGTGCACAGTTTTCTCATATAAAACGATATGCATGTCATATATTCATTTTTTCCTTAAGATTCTATGTTATTCAGACGTACTGGCGGGGACAAAGAAACCTGGCCAGCAGGTTGATTATGAACGGTCGTAGCGTAATGCTATTGAGTCGATGATCGAGTGCGTGTTATCTTATGGGTGGTGCCATTCCGAAAGGTTTCATTTCGATAGAAACCCTCTCATCTCTATACGGAAATTTTCCGATAGCTCAGGAATTATCGGCTAATTTTCGCAGAGATGGGAGGGTTTTAATGGGTCTGTTGCGTACTTTTGCTACATCAATATAACTCATTGTTTCTAACGTAAAATTCGGCGAAAATAACGATGCGCACATTAAAAACTTTCAAAATCCACTCATTAACTCAGAAAATACCTTCCATTTCAAACAACCCGCGCTACACTAGACACTATATCACCGACTTATAACTACATAGATGGAACCATCTCGTTTATGTAAACGTGAACAGAACTTACAAACATTGGAATGTTTCGTTTAGATTCGTACATTTCTTATTTTATTTTGTAATCTTTGATAAACCGAAAAGACTAGACAGCAGATGCTGCAAATATTTCAAGTATTTAGAACGGAATTCCATCATTTTGTAGTTACGATGTTGTTTACTTATGCACGGTGGTTCCGTCTATGTTTGAGTATACCGGTGCAAATAGTGTCTAGTGTAGCGCGGGCTGTTTGAAATTGAAGTGATTTCCTGAGTTAATGAGTGGATTTTGAACGTTTTTAATGTGCGCATCGTTATTTTCGCCAAATTTTACACAAGAATCAAGGTTCTATATTGTTGTAGCAAAAGTATGCAACAGACCCATTGGAATGAAACCTATCCGAACGGCACCACCCATAAGATAACACGCACTTGATCATCGACTCGATAGCATTACGATACGATCGTTCATAATCAGCCTGCAGGTTCCAGGTTCCTATGTTGACGGTTAAGCAGAGATGTTGATGGTAGCAGCCAGTCAGAATGAAGTGTCATTGGTTTGGTCGTTGGTCAACAATCAATGTAGGAAGCGTTGGATGCTGTTTGCCTTTGATATAGAACTTACAACATAGCATGGCATTTCTATTTGTACAGCTAGTTTATGGTTACTGGGTAAAATACGCAATGCTCGCTTTTTTATGGTAGTTTGACTTGTCAACGCCGCGTAGCACAACTGCATACATACGGCTATTAGCTCTCATGCAGTGAAAATAAAGTGTTGAAGCGCTCACCATTCACCAATCCACTACCTCAACGAACTCACCTCGCTACCGTGCCACCGCGTCTTATTTAAATGAAGAACGCGACGAGAGGAGGAAGGAGTGAGAAAAAAAAAGAAAGAAAAAAAGAAGAAGAAGAAACTAGAAAATAAATAAAAACGTAATTTCCGCATAATGCATACATAAATAGCTAAGTTTTACTTCTTTCAACTCGTCTCTTCTATCCGCTGAGCAGCGAACACACAAAAGGAAAAGTAGTGATTCCTCGCGCTAGATAAGCTAAGCAGCTTTCCTCAAGCGTTGTCAGGTCGAACGCTTTTCATTTTAACCCTTTATAAGCCCGGCCCGAGTATACTCGTTTTTCTCCTATAGTCTTTTTATTTCACAATGTTTCAGTCTTCATTGAGAGTAAACGCGAATATCGATGAAAACACTTACAAGATAAGGTTCCTTCGATTGCCTTCAATTTGTCGTATAGGCAATTCCAACTCCCCCGAGTACGAACAGTTAACTACTTTCCTTTTTTAAACGGAAAAGTAGCGTTCTTTTGAACTGACCTGGCCCTTAGAGGGTTAAAATCGAGAGTCCCTCCATCAGTGACAGGGCTCTGAAAGTTCCTATCAAAAGAGTTTACTGTTAGCAGCTCTTTCTATACACTGAGAGAATGGAACTGTTGCAAACTTTTGCCACAAGCTCAGTAGCGCACCGAGAGTTTCTTCATCTCTCTCTTTTCTCCATTAAGAAACGTATGTTAGACAAGGATGGACAACGGGATAAAACCCCCTCCTTCTGTCCTTTTCCTACTCATACATTCAAATGAGAAATGAGAGAGATGGAAGATATCCTGGTTGCGCCAGTGCACAAGCTTATTAATAGTTGATTAAGAGGTAAAACCCTGTGAGAATAACGCTTAACGAACTAAAAAATCACGAAATTCATTCCCAAATTCACAAAATGCTTTCAAACCCGAGACCTAATGGCGATCGTTGCTGCCAATTACATTGGGTTTCCCCTATCTCAATCAGCTCTATCCTAAAGAGGTGTTCTCGCGGCACCACACAAGAAGAAGAAGAATGTGGCAACGTTGCATGTGTGTTCCATTTAAACCCATGAAAAATGTCGAACTATCCAGGGATCGGCGATGACGATCGAATTCGATCATTCGCAAGGGTTCTAATGGAACACGCCTCGCCACTGAAAAACAATGATTCTACTATTTGCGCAGAGGGCATCAGAATAACTTGAAAATACATTCATCGCGCCCATTGTGAGTTAAAAATAAACTCGAGGCTTTTCACAAAAGAGGACATTATTTCCTAGTTCTCGCATTGCGTGTAGCGTGTCTGTTGATGGAAGGCGCAAGCAAGCAAGTGTGCTCTCTGTCAGTTTACTTGTGCCTCAGCAGCAGAGTGCCGAATGCTGCTGCAACTGTGCATTCAAAGAGTGTGCTTGACGTATTTCCTATTTGCTTAAGTTTAATTAGAAATCCGCGTCTGATAATTACACGGTTTACGGTCGAAAAGGAACTCGGAGAGAGGGGGAGGGCGAGGGAGGAGGGAGAGGAAAGAGTGAGAGAGCAAAAAACAAGTTTACACGACACTACTGAGAGAGTTTCTTAATCATAAAACATTTTCTAATATTTTCACTCGCGCTTTTACATGGTTAACGATTCTGATTTCAAGTGAAATGTTCGTTTGCGGCTACTTAGACTGCGTTTCGATGAACACCTTCTACCATTTAAAAGCACTCACTTAATTCACTCCCTATGTGACGATTCATCCGATCAGATTAATTATTATAATAACTTTTAAACTTCGAACCCCATTAAAACTTTAATAATCCGCACGGTCCGTTTACTGTGCACGAAAATGCACGGATCGTATTTTCCTGAGTAACGACAGTGGGGGCCAGTGGCGGCTCGTGCAATCGGGCAACCGTGCACTTTTGCCATTTGAATGTATGCAAAAAGATCGATAATAGGTGAGGCGCTGCGCCTCACCAAGTAATCGATTATTTTACACAGTTTTAAATGGAGGAAATCCATTGTTGCCAAATTGCACGAGCCGCCGCTGGTGGGGGCTCGCAAAATCGATAGATTGATATCTCCTGCATGTCAACTAAAGAAAATGAATCGATACTTTCGCATGAGTTCAAATGGATAATCGAGATTGATTTCCTTGGATGAGCACACTAACTGTAATAAAAGGAATTTCACGCGGACACCATATTATATCCTGGGGGCAGAGCACATTTTATGCACCACTCACCTGAAACAAAAATGAAGAAACACACGTATCAGAACAATGTTGCCAGAATTGATTATAAATTATCAACTTTTATATTAGATCAAATGGGGGAAAATCGGATACTTATCCGACTTACTGCAACTCGGCCAGTAATGTAGCAAGCATTTGGCAACGTTGTATTTCGTCAATTTAAATCCATGTAAATAGTCAAATGCAAAACGGTTCACCGAACACCTAATACTTCCATATTTTTCATGGGTTTAAATCAGAGATTACTAAGCTAAAGAGATATGGCAAGTCCTATCCCCGCCATGTTAGAAAACCGTTAATCGACATTTCGTAAAAAAAACGCCTTCAAATAGGCCGTGATACAATACGGCGTACCACCTGGTGGACCATTTTTCGTAAACATTGCTATTATATGCTGTTAAAGGAAATAAATTCAAGGCACACACTTTTCTGAATTGGTTTTACTTTACAAACACGTTGACAAAATGGAAAATGTCCAGGGAAAAATTTAACCACTAAAAGAACCACTAAAACTTTAATCGAAAGTCATTTACTGGCAGCCAAACGCACATCGGTTACTTTTAGAATTGTTTACAAAAATGGTCCACCAGATCGTATGCCAGTTTGCCTACTTCCTAGGAGTCGATTAACAGTTTTGAGCAGTTCTGCCATATCTCTTTAGCTAAGTAATTTCTGGTTTAAATGAACGAACTGCAACGTTGCCAAATTGCACGCTACGCCACTGAACTTGGCGTATTAATAAAGGTTAGGTTTCATAAAGTAGATCAGAAATTAATAATCAGATTAAATTGCATTAGAAAACAAACATTTTTTTTTTCAGTTTCAATCATCGACGAATTGAAAACTTTCCACCGAAGATCCGCGAAACCACAGCCCTGATGATAGATGAGATCACGACACGATTAAAATACTGAGGATAAAAATCCAAATAAATCTGGGTCGTAAATATTTTCATTGAGGAACGCGGGGCGAATAGAAGAGCTGGTGTCCGGAGCCGCCGGCCGCAAAAGCACGCGGTTTCAGGACTTGCAGAGAACCATTTTTTTTTTTTTTTTTTTTTTTTTTTTTTTTTTTTTTTTTTTCATAATGTAGCGGGGTCATGGCGCGCGGCGTACACAGCAACAGAAACCATCCAGTCAGCCGAGTCGGGAATCGGAAACCCGCAGGTGTAGGTGAAGGGATGGGGGTTAGATTGTACCTGGAATAAAAATGGGTCGTCGATCCAATCTGGAAATCCCGAGTCAGAGTCTATCGACGAACGTTGCGAGGAGGGGAAATATGCAGCTTAAAACAACGTCATTATGCCAACAGGTCAATGCCCGCGAAAAGGTCAAAAGATTTACAGTATGCGGGTTGAAACAAAAATATGGTGTAACAAATACGATACGACAATCATTTAGTTTTTAATTTTATCGAGTCTTTTATGTCTCAACTCGCATTCATAGGCGGACACAGGAATGTCTCTCTCTTTCTCTCTCCCTCGCTCCTTTCCCTCTTCCCTCTCTATCCCTCTATCACGCTATCTCTCTCCCTCCTCCCTTCACCATTTCCTTCTCTATTTCCGTTACTCTTCATTTTTATTTCTATTTATTTATTTATTTATTTATTTATTTATTTATTTATTTATTTATTTATTTTTTCATTCATCTTTACTTAATAATATTTAATTAATTATTTACCTACACACTATTCATTAATTACTCACTTAATTAATTAATCATTTACTTATTTAAATAAAAGTATTTTTTAAATTTAAATCTGTGTATTTTGAGTACCTTACAATTAGTCACAGTTCATGAGAGCCTAGAGGCAGAATGGAAGAGAAGACTGATCAGTCTTAATTCTACCGCTTGGACGCAATTGACGCAAATACATCTTCAATCGTAAATATTCAATTCTTAATTCAATTCAACTTCAGGCACATAATTTTTATTTTTTGATTTTTTCTATATGTACTCATTCTTTTAAGCATTCCTGTTTTAGTATTTGCGTCTTAAATAAACTGCTTCCTCTCTCTCTCTCTCTCTCTCTCTCTCTCTCTCTCTCTCTCTCCATCTCTCTCCCTCTCTCACTCTCTCACTCTCCCACACTCTCTCTCATCTATCCCTCTCTCTCTGATCTGTAATATGCCTCCAACGGCCGCCAAAGCGGCAGCGTGCGTGTTAGAGAAATATAGGAGAGTAGGCCATCACGTGACTTCAGCTCCACGCTCTTTCTTTTTCTAACTTACGCGTTCAAATGGAAAAAGAGAGAGACAGATAAATTCCTGTTTCCGCCCTTGCCACGCTCGCTTTTTCCGTTTGTGTTCCTCCTTTGCGCTCCCATCCGTTTGTCGAGACCTGTTACCCTTTCCGCGTTAGTTTGTTTGTTCGTCCATCTCCAAGATTATTTTTTCATTTCTTCCTTTCATTATATTTGTTTTTGGAATTACATTGTTTTTTTTCAGTATGGTTGCGTGTGGTTTATATCGAGCAATCTGGCAACTGTGTATTTCTCCATTTGAATGCATGAGAAACAATCGATTGGTAAAAAAGCCATGGTCTCCTCAAGCGTCGATTGTTTCTCATGCGTTCAAATGGGAAGAATTCATGGTTGCCAAATTGCCGGCTATATGCCCAAGCATTTTGAGAGGTCATTTTCCTTTACATTTAATTGCGAGCCAAATATAGCTGATTTATTATTTAGTTTTTACTTTTTTGTTTCGGTTTGCGTTGTTCCTTTACTTTAAATTTTTATATTTTCATAAACTGTCGCAAAAAAATTATTATTCTTTCATTTAACTGTCAAATCCTACTAAATTTGCATTCATTTAATTGTTGGGTGCAAAAACCGCACATAACTCACTTTTTTAAATTGGCCGCTAATGAACTCAAACCATTGTTTTTTTTTTAAATTTATCCTTGGATTCTCTTCGAAGAGGGTTCAAAGCATAAAACCACGAAAAATTGTACTCATTTCCGAATCATATCAACGCATTATTAGCAAATGAAAACTTTAAATGCGTTTTCTGGAAATCAGGTTTTTCCGTATGTGCTGTTTTTGCAGCCACCGCCTCAATTGATAATAAGGGTCGTAAAAAACCTTGGGTCCTGTATTTTTCTGAATGACGGCAACGCGGTTTTATTTGTGGAGTAACGTCACGTCCATCCCTGAATTGGTCCGCACCGCTTTGACAATTAGCAGACAACCACCGATGATGCATCCGTAGACAACCCCCACCCCGCCCCGCCCATCCCTTCATCCTCCCTGCCACCCATCTATACCGATCTACCCTTAACCTCCCCCCCCTCAACTTGTCCCCACTTCCTGGCTCTCCCCACCCCATTTTCTCCCTTTTTTTTCCTCTTCCGAGTTTCTGACAACCCCCTGGTGAACCCTTGGCAGCACGGCAGGCATGTACACCGTGCCATTCATACTTAATGTCTCAGCACGCATCAACCGTTGCCAAAGTTTTGGTGAGCAACTTCATTCATAATGAAGCTGTTGCAAACTTTTGCAACAGGCTTATAAATAGTGGATTATGTGGTAATACCCTGTAAAAATAACGATTAGCGCTCTAAAAAATCACGAAATCCACTCCTAAACTCACAAAATGCTTTTAAATGCGAGACCGTAATGGCGGCCGAGGCCGCGGTTTTCTTATGGCAATTGTATGCTTCTTCTTCTTCTTCTTGTGTGGTGTTGCGAGAACACCTCGTGTAGATGGCGCTGATTGAAGATAGGGAACCCCAATGAAAACCGCGGCCCCGGCCGCCATTACGGTCTCGCGTTTAAAAGCATTTTGTGAGTTTAGGAGTGGATTTCGTGATTTTTTAGTGCGCTAATCGTTATTTTTACAGGGTATTACCCCATAATCAACTATTAATAAGCCTGTAGCAAAAGTTTGCAACGGCTCCATTGAGCCAACGCACTCTGATCTGAAATCGTCAAAAAGTGGCCAAAATCAGTGAAACAATAGTCATCATATACATCATCGTTCCCGACTTTCTCAGCTTAATTTAAAATTTCAAGTTACATTTCTTGGTTTAGGCCACTTTTCAAAAGTGAGCTCTATGAATGAAATCGGTATAAAGGGGCTCTTGCAAACTTTTGCTATAAGCAAATAAATAGTTCAATCTATGATGTTAAGACCAGTGGAAATCACGAAAATCACACTTTAGGAAAGTCTAAAATTCAGTAATAAACTCACATAACTGATTATTCATTCTCGTTTGGTATATTCAGAGAATTTTATCCTACCTCCTCCTACCCCCTCCACATTTTAGCATGATTCGTACAAAACAGAAGAATGTATTTTTTTTTTGCGCTGAAGTCGATTCTCAGTGAATGGGGCTCTTGCAAACTTCTGCTGTGGGTAAATGAATAGTCCAATCTGATGAAAAAACCAGCGAAAATCACACTAAGAAAGTCTAAAATTCAGTAATAAACTCACACAACTGCTATAACGGCAATATCGTAATGGCGGTTCAACGCAGGTATATCATGCGAGATTCCTATCTATTATGTCACTTTCTCTCCGAAAACACAGAGATATGTCTCGATTTAGATAGGAATCTCCCATGATGCCTGCATCTCTCCGCCATCAAGCCCGATTCTGAGAGTGAATTTCGTGAATTTTTAGTGTACTCATCGTAATTTTACAGGTTTTTGTGCAAGAATCGACTCTACAATCCCCTATAGCAAAAGTTTGCAAGAGCCCCATTGGAAACTTGTATAAGTTTATAAATGATAAATTAATGAGTAAAGTAACTTTGTGATTTTTGGCCACCTGATTTTCCGAGGTCACACGAAAGTGCGCTATTGCGCTGCGGATACAGAAGTGAGGTGATGTAAATCCAATTTTTGAACACGGAAAATAATAGTTGGTAAGATCGTTCAAATTGGCAACATCTGACTTTCTCCATTTAAACTTTTAGTGAAATAATCGATTCTTGGTTGGGAAGTCTGCCTCACGAAGAATCTATTTTCTACACGGGTTTGAGTAGCAAAATGCACGGTTGTCAGATTTCACTAGCCGCCACAACTACTTATACAGGGACTCTAACCAGAACCAGAGGTTTCAGGAAGCAGTGAATGTGATGCAGGATTTTCGCTTTCAATCTGGCGACCCCGCAACAAGCACAGCTCGCCGCGAATCTCGCCGACGACGACGAATCGGGATTGACAAACGATGTTTTATTCGCACTCCGTCTTCTTCTCCATTTTTCTTCTTCTTATTCTTCTTCTTCTTCTTCGCGTGCAGAATAGATCGACGATTTACGACAATTTTAACCCCCCCCCCCTCCTCCTCCTCTTCTGCCCCACGACACCACCCTCGACACATTCCATTCACACTATTGTGTGCACTTCATTTGAAATGAATCGTCAGACTTCACTGAGAGGAAAATACTAAAAGAAACGGGTAAATAAATATGATTCCGCGTTGTCTAACTTCAGACGCGAATACCGCGCACGTAAACACTGTCAACCAGAGCTGCCGATTTGCGTAGACTTAATGACATTTTTAAAGTCACCGATGATTCCACCGGTTGAGAAAAGATGACACCATTCAATTCAGTTTAGGACTGCAATGCTCGAAAATACTCTGATCTACAACCTCTCCTAGCTCAACCGGTCCAATCGCCGTTTGATTATTAAAATATCCGCAAGTTTTAAAAAGTCATCGACTATACTCCACCGATTTAGGAAAGATTACAGATGCGAGTATTTTTGTTCAATACATTCATAGATGGAAAGTGAACTTCGTAATCTTTCCTCAACCGGTGAAATCGTTAGTGAATGGGCCTGTTGCACACTTTCACAATAAGCGATTTAATAGTCGATGCTGGTGTAAAAACCTCCAAAAATAACGATGGCAGCACTACAAACTTCTGAAATCCACTCCTAAACTCAATAAACGCTTTTATTTGCGCGAGTGTAACGGTGACATAGGGCAGTAATAAAGGGAAATTCCCATATAAGAATGAAGTAACTCCATCAAGAAATGGCCAATAAGAGACAACTTTCATTTGACACCGGTGTCACTAGGTGTCACAATACCATTCAATCGGATATGGATCACTACTCTGATGCCTAATTACTCAGTGAATCATCCTTGTCAGCATAGGTTGTTTCAGTGGCGAGGCGTGCGATATGACAACGTTTCTTATCCCCCCTTTAAACATATTAAAAAGGTCTAAATGCCTCGTCATTGCCGATGACTGGCGCGTTCGACTTTCTTGGTGAATTTAAATGGAGAGAATACATTGTTGCCAAATCTCACGCTGCGCCGCGCCACTGAGTTGTTTCATTCGGTTTTCTCGTGACATTTTATACAGTAAAATCATTCATTTTTACATTTATAGTAAAAGTGTGTAACAGACCCATAAGTTTCCATTGATAAAATCCAATTCCTTGATACTTCAAGATTTTCCAGGTTTTTCCCTGATGCCAGACATCCTGTATTCCAAATCGAGAGAGCTTGAAAGAACTTGTTAAAAATGCATCCCCATACGTTATTGCAGTACCGAATATATGACTTTTTTTAACAGCTTTTTTTTATTTATTTTATAGTTACATTTACATAATCTATAATTTGCCAGCCACATATACGCGGCTATCGGCATAGCTTTTCACAGTATAAATAAAAAAACAAAAAACAAAAAACAAAAAATTCACTGATTTACAAATGGGAAAAAAACAAAAACAAAACAAGAAATACAAAAAGGTTTAGTTAATGGTTAGGTTAGTAAACAGTAAAAAAGTATACAAAAAAAAAGTAATGTATATGACGAATATAATTAAACGCTTTCTAAAAACTCGTTTTTCGAAAACTACGTCGCGACGCGCGCTGCCGATCTTGCTCACGTTTGCGGCCTGGTATTGGCCACGACCGGAATGGAATGTTGGCCAAATAATTGATCAACCCCCCCCCCCCCCCCCACCCCACCTCTCCTCCTCTTCCTGCCCAAACTCCCCTTATAAGCAACTATTCCTCACTGCGACCCGACCCCTTGTCTACTAGCCGCAGAGTACATATCCGAGTGCTCATGTTGTATATATATCTACGGTTTGGCGATCGATGATAGAATATTTCCTGTTTTTGCTAACTTGAGCGACCGGGGTGGTGGCGGGGGGCTAACTAACAGGGTAGAGGGGAGAGGGAGGACGATTAATAATGCAACGAAGATTAATTGTTTTCTGAACATTAAACACGGGCGGGATGGGTATAGCGTGTTGGGGAGAGGGGGAGAGAGAGAGAGAGAGAGAGAGAGAGAGAGAGAGAGAGAGAGAGAGAGAGAGAGAGAGAGAGAGAGAAGAAATGGCGGTCACTTCCGAGATCCGATTCGCTCAACCGCTCAACCGCTCAACCGGCTCAACCCTTTACCAACCGACGACGACGCGACGGGACGATACTGGCGGATCTAGGAATCTATCCTTCTCTCTCTCTCTTCTCCCATTAGAACGCGTATGATAGAAAAGGACAGATTAGGGGCAGTCACGTGATTTTCGCCCCATCTTCTATCCTTTGCTAACTCATGCATTCTAATGGGGGAAGAGAGAGAAGGTCGATAACTTGAATAATGAAAAAAAATTGAACTTATATAAAATCAAAAATCATAGAAAAACCACACCCCGGGCGAATGGCGTTTTTCAAGCTTCTGAACGACAATGATTAAAGGGATGTTTGGGCCTTTAGCTATCGGAGGTATCCGTTTAACAAATGATAAGACTGCGGAAATATTACTATTGGAAACTTTCCTAATAAAAATATTTCCAGATTTTCCCATAAAATGCCAAATTATCGAAATTTAAGATGAGTTTGTTGCATACTTTTGCTACAGCTATATAAAGATTTTAATCTGGAGTAAAATCGCGTGAAAAGAACATCAGAAAGTCTCAAAACCAGCGGCGGCTCGTTCGTTTTGGCAACGGCGTTCTTCCTCCATTCCAATGCATGATAAACAATCGATCTATTTAGCCTTCGCGAGAATCAATTGTTTTACTTAAGTTTAAATGGAAAATATACACTGTTGCCTGACTGCACCAGCCGGCGCTGCTCAAAATCCATATCGCTACTACACCATGATCCGGCACAGTGTTGCCAGATTGGGGTGAAAAAGCCGTACGCTTTACATTGATTTAAATGGGGGATGACACGGCTTTTTACCCTCGATCTGGCAACATTGATCCGGCAACGCTTTGCTCGGCCGAATAACTCACGCTAATTTCACCCCCACCCCTAACACACTATTCACACACTCACACACACACAAGAATACACGGTTACACACAGACACACTACAACACACTCATCCCGCAAGACCACAAATCCTCGAATGTCCCACAGTTCAAATTCTTGCGCCTTGATTTCTTGGACAGTTAGTAGTTCTCAACTTTGTCCCCCCTCCCCTTTACCAGCCCCTTCGAACCATCCACCAACATACCAGAGCTGCCGATTTGCGTAGATTTGATGACATTTTTAAATTCAACGATGATTTCACCGGTTGAGAAAAGATTACATAATTCAATTCAGTGTGTGACTGTAATGCAAGAAAATACTCTGATCTATATAATCTTTTCTTAATCGGTGGAAATGTCGTCAATTAATTAAAATATCCGCAAGTTTTCAAAGTTATCGACGACTCTACCGGTTGAGAAAATATGGAAGACGCTAGCATTTTCGTGCATTACAGTCATACACTGAAATAAACTCTGTAATCTTTTCTCAACCGGTGGAATCTTCGGTGGATTTCAAAATGGCATTAAATCTACGCAAATCGGCAGCTCTGCAACATACGAATAGAATACCCGATCTGAAGCAAAAGCTACTTACAATGGGGTTGATAGGCAGAGCTGCCGTTTTGCGTATAATTAATGACATTTTTCAATTCACCGATGATTCCACCGGTTGAAAAAAGATTACACAGTTCAGTTCAGTGTACGACTGTAATGCACGAAAATACTCTGATCTGTAATCTTTCCTCAATCGGCGGAAACTCCGTTAATTAATTAAAATATCCGCAAGTTTTTTTAAAGTCATCGAGGACTCCACCGTTGAGAAAGGATTACAGATTAGAGTCCTTTACTCGTGCGTAATGCACCGGTTGGAAAAAGATAACACACTTCAGTTCAGTGTATGACTGTAATGCACGAAAATACTCTGATCTGTAATCTTTTCTCAATCGGCGGAAAACTCCGTTAATTAATTAAAATATCCGCAAGTTTTTTCAAAGTCATCGAAGACGCCACCAGTTGAGAAAGGATTACAGATTAGAGTCATTTACTCGTGCGTTATGCACCGGTTGAAAAAAGATAACACAGTTCAGTTCAATGTATGACTGTAATGCACGAAAATACTCTGATCTGTAATCTTTTCTCAATCGGTGGAAACTCCGTCAATTAATTAAAATATCCGCAAGTTTTTTCAAAGTGATCGAGGACTCCACCGTTGAAAAAGATTACAGATTAGAAACCTTTATTCGTGCGTTACAGACATACACTGAACTGAACTGTGAAATCTTTTCTCAACCGGTGGAGTCATCGGTGAATTGAAAAATGTCATTAATTATACGCATAACGGCAGCTCTGGTGATGGGAGAATGTGGTATGAGAGTGTAGGATTTGTATAGAAGATAGAGCAAAGGAGGGGCGGGGGTTGATGCGGAGGGATGGAGCGGAGGGTTGGTGCGGAGGGATGGTGTGGAGGGATGGTGTTAAAGCTATTGATCATCGGCGTTTGCAGCTAATTGATAAAGTTGCTTGTATTTCCCACTTTCACAACGGCATGGCATCGCGCTTAGTAACTAGCAAGGCGGCGACTTTGAACTATTTCGAATTCAAGACAGGAGCGCGAACGCCGAGTCGAAAGTCTCAGAGTCCTTACTCGACCAAACCAAGTTAAAGTACGTTCCTTGAATTTCCCTCATTTCTGACCCAATTTCGCCGCGACGCACTTTGGTCTGATATTGTCGATAAGTGGCAAAAAAATCAGAAAGAAAATTTCTCATCACATGCAATAGACTATTTTAATACATCGATATAATATCGTATCGATGGTTAGAGGTCTTTGGTCTACGGCAATAACGTCTACCATTTTTTTGGTCTACTTAAAAATAGTTCTATACTATTATTTCGTCCACAACCATTTTTTCTAAAGTGTCGGTGGTCCACCTGCATTTTATGTATCCCGGTTCCTCGTCTATTTGCTATTTATGTCTACTTTTACAAATAAGAGGACTCCAGTTTCAAAAGATATGAAAACCCTTGAGAGCGATCGACTCCATTTGCCAAGTTGAATCGATAGAGGGGCCACAAGCTGGGTTTTCGCGACATCACATTTTTCCCACGTTACATAGCCATGAGTTGCCAGTAAAGCGGCCCCAGATTCAAAAGATATGAAAACCCTTGAGAGCGATCGACTTCATTTGCCAAGCTGAATCGATAGAGGGGCCACAAGCTGGGTTTTCGCGACATCACATTTTTCCCATGTTACATAGCCATGAGTTGCCAGTAAAGCGGCCCCAGTTTCAAAAGATATGAAAACCCTTGAGAGCGATCGACTCCATTTGCCAAGTTGAATCGATAGAGGGGCCACAAGCTGGGTTTTCGCGACATCACATTTTTCCCACGTTACATAGCCATGAGTTGCCAGTAAAGCGGCCCCAGTTTCAAAAGATATGAAAACCCTTGAGAGCGATCGACTCCATTTGCCAAGTTGAATCGATAGAGGGGCCACAAGCTGGGTTTTCGCGACATCACATTTTTCCCAGGTTACATAGCCATGAGTTGCCAGTAAAGCGGCCCCAGTTTCAAAAGATATGAAAACCCTTGAGAGCGATCGACTCCATTTGCCAAGCTGAATCGATAGAGGGGCCACAAGCTGGGTTTTCGCGACATCACATTTTTCCCACGTTACATAGCCATGAGTTGCCAGTAAAGCGGCCCCAGATTCAAAAGATATGAAAACCCTTGAGAGCGATCGACTTCATTTGCCAAGCTGAATCGATAGAGGGGCCACAAGCTGGGTTTTCGCGACATCACATTTTTCCCATGTTACATAGCCATGAGTTGCCAGTAAAGCGGCCCCAGTTTCAAAAGATATGAAAACCCTTGAGAGCGATCGACTCCATTTGCCAAGTTGAATCGATAGAGGGGCCACAAGCTGGGTTTTCGCGACATCACATTTTTCCCAGGTTACATAGCCATGAGTTGCCAGTAAAGCGGCCCCAGTTTCAAAAGATATGAAAACCCTTGAGAGCGATCGACTCCATTTGCCAAGCTGAATCGATAGAGGGGCCACAAGCTGGGTTTTCGCGACATCACATTTTTCCCAGGTTACATAGCCATGAGTTGCCAGTAAAGCGGCCCCAGATTCAAAAGATATGAAAACCCTTGAGAGCGATCGACTTCATTTGCCAAGCTGAATCGATAGAGGGGCCACAAGCTGGGTTTTCGCGACATCACATTTTTCCCATGTTACATAGCCATGAGTTGCCAGTAAAGCGGCCCCAGTTTCAAAAGATATGAAAACCCTTGAGAGCGATCGACTCCATTTGCCAAGTTGAATCGATAGAGGGGCCACAAGCTGGGTTTTCGCGACATCACATTTTTCCCAGGTTACATAGCCATGAGTTGCCAGTAAAGCGGCCCCAGTTTCAAAAGATATAAAAACCCTTGAGAGCGATCGACTCCATTTGCCAAGCTGAATCGATAGAGGGGCCACAAGCTGGGTTTTCGCGACATCACATTTTTCCCATGTTACATAGTCATGAGTTGCCAGGGAAGCGGCCACGACGCGACGTAAGGCAGTCCTTTGGCGGTCATGCGCCGCAACGGACTAACTTCACGATTTTTCGTGGCTCCGTAGCGCATTAAGTTTTGATCTGTTTGAAATATTGGTTAAATGTTTTTTGTTTTGTTTTGTTTTTTGTTTGGAAATTTTACTTCATTTATATTTATGTAAAACAAGCTATCTTTAGGAGGTGCAATTGCACTATCAAGATATCGATACTCCTGCAAAGGTTTAAACACTAAACAGCATGTAAGCATGGTTGACGAATTGCACAAGCCGTCCCTGGGGTTCATTTGAGCCCCCTACGCCTACGGATCGATTAATCTTCATAGATTTATATGGAAGAGAGATCGATGTATCGCAATTCAGGAGCCTCCCATTGCCCAGAGGAGGCTCGTGAGCAATCGATGATAGCTTTTTGGACATCCATGGATGAAAGAAGTATCGTGGTATCCAGTCATACTGCTGAACTGTGGGCTGGGTAATCTTTGCGATGACAAGTGGATCCATCAGTTAGTTGAAAAAATTATTAAGACCCCAGATCCCAAATATGAAGGAATGCTTAGATCTTCCATAGTTTTTAGCATTCCTCGAGACTTTTTGTAGTCTACTGATATTGGTGAATTGCAGGAGATTCCTCCCTCTAAAAGTACGTAAACAAGTTTTGTTCTTGTAACTTAATGGGGCTCATGCAAAATTTTTGCTATAGGGGATTGAAGAGTTGATTCTTGCATAAAAACCTGTAAAAATGACGATGAGTACACAAAAAAATCACAACATTCACTCTCAGAATTGGGCTTAATGGCAGAGAGACGCAGGTATTATGGGAGATTCTTATCTAAATTGAGACATACCTCTGTGTTGCCGTAGAGAAAGTGGCATGATAGACAGGAATCTCCCATGATACCTGCGTTGAGCCGCCATTACAAACTTGACGTTCTAGCAGTTATGTGAGTTTATTACTGAATTTTAGACTTACTTAGTGTGATTTTCGTTGGGTTTTTCCAAG
Organism: Trialeurodes vaporariorum; assembly: GCA_011764245.1. NCBI lineage: Eukaryota > Metazoa > Arthropoda > Insecta > Hemiptera > Aleyrodidae > Trialeurodes > Trialeurodes vaporariorum. The sequence continues at coordinate 11,782,104 of VMOF01000024.1, read as the reverse complement.
AGTCCCTATGTACAAGAGTAGTTACGCCAAGACTTTGAAAAAAAAAAAAAAAAAAAAAAGAATAATAGAAGTGGATCAATAAAGCCCCCAAGAGGCAAAATGCAAATGGAGGCTGGCCATTTGCCTCTGCGCAGTTTCCACTATTCCACAACTTCTAATAGGTTAGGTTTCGATTCTTGCTAATAACGGTCGAATTTCAATAACGACCATGCAAGAGATAATGTTCTCCATAGTAAAATTTAAGCACTGGAAAAATTAACAATAATTTCCGCGGTCACTGGTCAGTAAATGTGTGATAAAAGCGCGAGTGCGTAAAAAGTAAACAAACCCTCCGCCATTTGCATTTGCCTCTTGGGGCTTCGTTGAGAGCCAATCATAAATGATTCAGCAATGGCGCAACTCTCATAGTATAGGGACTCAAGTTTTTACAACACATTGGACTATTCATTTGCTCACAGCAAAAGTTTGCAAGAGCCCCATTTCCTTTATTCCCGATGTAACCTTCAGGACTCTGAGAGTCATCAAGGAGAGTCAGCAGCGAAAGCGTTGCGTTGGAGGCGCGATAAGGAAGCTATATGCATCGCGTCGGAGGACCAGAGTTGAATGGTGCCGAGTAAAGCATTTAAACATCCAAGCATTTAAGCAGCAGTCGAGGAGTAAGCAAAGGTTGAAACTTGGAAGTAATTAAAGAGGAGGAATATTCACTTAAATCGGTCCACGTCTTTCGTCCGTCTTCTTGTCTCTTCTCACTCTCCTCGCAGAGTCGCAGCCTTTTAAACTGCTACAAGTGCCCCTTCCAGATAGGCATCCCGCTCTCTCCTCCTCTCTGTGATGATTTTGCCTGCCTCTCTCATTGCAGGCGCGTCATGCGACGCGACGCGACGCGGGACCCCTACTCCCCCACACCCCTTGGTGTAATGGAATTGCTAGTGAGCGTTGACAATTACCGGTGACGAGGCAGGCTGAGGGCAATGGAATGGGCGTTGCCAAATGAGCTGGATAAATAATTTATCATTGCGCCCTCCGCTATTGCATCGTATGAGCAGGAGGCAGATCTGAAGCATATTGTTTGGCAACCCGCGGGCACCGACGAGCGTCGACAATCAAATTACGCCAATTTAATCGTTTTCCGTTCGCAGTCAAATGAAATGAATCAACTTCGTGAAATTCTCGCGCCCAAAAGAGCTGCCGGACGCACTCCCGATTTTTCATTCTTATATGGAAGGATCTCACAATCCATCCTTATTTTTCTTCATTTGTCTTCTTCTCTTTTCTTTCTCTTCTCTTCTTTTCTCTCCCTCCCCCCCCCTCTCTCTCTCTCTCTCGCTCTCTCTCTCTTTCATGTTAATTGTTTTTGTTTTGTCTTTTCGACCGTTTTTTATACCTTACCTAGAAGATTATTTTTGTATATTATATCCATTTGTTGAATTGTATGTATTTAATTATTCTGGTTGGACGAGACCATTAAAAAAGTCTAAAACTCACTCTTCGCAGAGAAAACTTAACTTGAAATTTCGGGTGACCACCCAAGCATGTATGCACCAACCTCGGATTCGAACCCCCACACAAAAGAACATAACCTACGAATTTATACGGTGAGATTGGAGAATTTTCTTTCAAAAAGTAAATTTGAAGGTCCATTTATTCATATTTTGTCGCTAGGAGCACGGTGATAACAACGGAAAAGTTCTACTTTGAGTAATAAACGAGAAAGACGGCACTTGACTTCATGTCCTGTTCTTTAGTTTGGGGGTGCAAACTGCAAAACTTCCATAGTGAAAACATACGCGCGTGGTCCATCTGAATTTTGAGTTTAGCTTTCTCTGCGAGGAGTGAATTTTGGACTTTACAAAAGGTCTCATCGTTATTTTCTCAGCATTTTACATCAGAATTAAGAGGCCAACTGTCTATAGCAAAACCTTGCAAGAGCTCCATTATTCCGCGACCAAGTAGATTGGTTGGGACAAAGTTTGATGAACAAATTACTTACTCGGTGCGAGTATGTACACAGTAAAATTCCTTTCTGATCAATGTATAAAAACTTGCAATAAAACTTACAGCATGGTTGCCGGGTGTAGCTTAAAAAAGCTTTTCATTTGACATTGATTAGAACGGGCTATTTGATGATTTCAATGCACAATCGCGCAACTGCGAAGATCACACTGTATATGTATAATATATATATCTAGCTGGGTAACAACGTTTTATTGTCTCCCCGACGCGACGTTGTAATTTAATTCCATTTTTGACATAAGTTTTCGGTTATTAAAAATATTTATTGCTCTACAAATCGCTCCCACGGAAGGTCTCTTACGTTCGGCTCTCGTATTTATGTCGTATGAGTTATAACTCAATTTAAGGGACTGTGGGGACTCGGGACCCCGCGTGCATGAGGGATGAAGGAACGCCGCCGATGGGATAAGGGGGGAGGGGGGGGGTGACCGGTACAGCGAAATTTTGCGGAGGAGGATGGTAAGGAGGGAAGGGGGAGGAGGGAACTAATGATTTTATCACATGAGAAGGAACCTCACCGTTTTAGTTGATTACTTCTCTCTGTATAGCTCTCTATCCTTCCGCTTCCCACACAAACGACATAAATTTGTAACTCGGCGAATTTTTTTTTTCCTCTCTCCGTCCCTTTCTCCTTCCCCCCTCACTCTCTTTCACTCGCT
>VMOF01000024.1:11599262-11778932 GCA_011764245.1 Trialeurodes vaporariorum | reverse complement strand
ATTGATGATGCAGGTAGGCGAGTCGGCTCTTGAGAGGCGTATAGTCCCTCCACAGTGTGCCCCAGAAGTCATCGCCGGGACCAAGACGAAGAACACGGGTGCAAGCAGTCTCATAAGCCCTGCATGATTCGACGCAACCCGCATTACACGTGACCCCCGAAGCCTTTCCGATTTTAAGAAAGCAAAAGAAATGAAGGAAATAAGAAGGAGTGCGTTGTTTTTACGTGTAGCGCGAGTTACACGACGCAGAACTTAAGCCACAGCTGGTGCGTAATGGGACTGTGACCAAATAATGTTACGGCTTGACGGTCCTCCGAAAGACGTTGGATGGTGCGCACGTAAGTATGATTGCGTGTAGTTTATACCCCCCGTAAGTGCTCACCGATCATCTGCGTGCGGGACCGTGAGGACGTAACACTATTTGGTCCCTGTTGCACACATCAGCTACAGGCAATTTTACGGTCAAATCAGATGTATAAACCTCCAAAATTAACGATGGTAGCTCTAAAACCTTGCGAAATTCACTCCTGTACTCATGAAAAGCTTTTTAACGCGTGACTATAACGGCGGTTTTGGGCACTAATAATGGGCACAAATAATTCCCATCTTTACTTCGACACTCTTTCAATGCTAATATGGTAGATTAACGTAGTTAATAATCACAAGAGGAGTGATTAACATATGGTTAGTGGTACCGTGACACATGGTGACACCAGTACCAATGGAAAGTTGTCTCTTAATTTGCCACTTTCTGATGGAGTGTGACAGCATTATTAGATGGAAATCTCCTATTATGTATTAGGGCCAAATTCTCTAATACGGTCGCGTGCTTAAAAGTACTTTATGAGTTCAGGAGTAGGTTTCGCAGGTGTTCAGAGCTACTATCGATATTTTTGAACGATTTTTACAACTCAATGGATCCTTAAATGGGGCTCTCGCAATCTTTGGCTACAGGGATTGAAGAGTTGATTCTTGCATAAAAACCTGTAAAAATGACGATATTAGCGCACTGAAGAATCACGAAATTCACTCTCAGAATCGGGCTTAATGGCGGTTCGACGCAGGTATCATGGGAGATTCCTATCTAAATTGAGACAAATATCTGTGTTTCCGTAGAGAAAGTGACAAATTAGACAGGAATCTCTCATGATACCTGCATTGAAGCGCCTTCACGATCTTTCCGTTAGAGCGGTTTTGTGCGTTTATTACTCATTTTTAGACTTTTTTGGAGTGATTTTCGTGACTTTCGATGGTTTTTACATTAGAGTGGACTATTCATTTCCTTACAGAAAAAGCAAGCAAGAGCCCCATTCAGTAGCGTACGCAGGAATATGTCTCTCTTTCTCTTCTCCCGTTTGAATGCATGTGCTGGAAAAGGAAAGAAATAGGGGCTGAAGTCAGGTTTTAGCCCCTGTTCTTGTCCTTTTCTAACACATGTGCTCTAATGGGGCACGAGAGAGAAAGACAAATTCCTGCGTACGCTACTGGCCCCATTGCTTGTAGCAAAAGTGTGCAATAACCTTATTCACACGCTCGTTAGAAGACGTTTTACAATTAAAAGGCTTGTGAAATGCCTAGGCAAATAGAATATAGCTATGAGACTCTGCATATCCATGCCTTTGGAAAAAAAAAAAAAACCACCGAGCAAGTGAAAATCGCGATATACATATACATAAACGTCGGTGAAAATACTTATTTTATTAAAGTTTTTGACAGAAAGCAAGTTTACAGTTTACCCAAGGTCATGCAAACCCTCATTCCAAGAACCCATTCATTCGTTGCGGAGTTGAGCTTGCAAGAGTCGACCAATACACTTTACACCGGCTCCACCCTTATTTCCCCCGTCACCCTCCACTACACTCCACCCCCAACCGCCCGTCTCCTCCCCCCCCCCTCCGATCCTGCTGCTTGATTCTAGAAAAGAGCACCGCTTAACAAATCCAATTGCTATTGACATTGACAAAGTGATCAATAAAACTTTGTATACAACTTCGGCTTTTAGTCTCCAAAGGAGGGGGGGGGGGAGGGAGAGGGTAAAAAAGTGGTAGCAGAGCACAAAAGGTGTGGCTTCTGAACTTATTTTTCGAAACTTTTATCCTTCCCTCCGCCCGCCCTTCCCCATCGCATCCCTTTATTGCGTCAACTAAAACCGTTAGTTGGCTCATTGATTGAAAGAAAGCTGTCGGGGATAGGGTGCGGTGCGCTATGAGCTATGCAATTCCATTAGGGAGATGATACGGTAACATCTTAAGGAGGCGACGCGGCGCGTCGTTTTAAAAGGCGTATTACTTTGCGTCATATTTATCCGGGTAGATTGAGTTCTTGTACGTAGAGAGTTAGGTTAAGACAAGAGGGTCGGGTCGGTCATGGTGGAGTCCCTATATGTATAGAGAGTTAAGCCTAGAGTCCCTATATGTAGAGAGTTAAGCCTAGAGTCCCTATACGTAGAGAGTTAAGACAAGAGGGTAGTCAACTTCTGATTGGTCGATGAATTTTAGGCTCTACGGACGCCGCCATTGGATGCGATTTTGCACTTTTGTTTTGTTTACCAACGGTCTTTTACAGATAAAAGAGGTAATTTGCGATGAATCTGTTAATTTTAATCATGATGCACCACAAGAATGTCTATAAATCTCAAAAGAATCATTAAAACCGTTAATACATGTCGATCAACAAAAGCAGGGAAAGATTACATCGTTACAAACTTAGCGGAACTGTAATCTTTGCAGTGGAGCAAAACACAACAACGGCCTCAGAATGTAAACAGATGAGCAAAATCGCATCCAATGGCGGCGCCCATGATTTCACTTGTCTTAACTCTCTACATATAGGGACTCTAGTTAAGCCAAGTGAATAAACCATGGGCGCCGCCATTGGATGCGATTTTGCACTTTTGTTTACAATCGCAGTTGTTTACCAACGGTGTTTTGCGGATAAAGGGTTAATTTTCGATGAATCTGTTAATTTTAATCATGATACACCTCAAGAATGTCTACAAATCCCAAAAGAATCTTTCAAAGCGTAAATAGATGTCGATCAACAAAAGCAGTGAAAGATGACATCGTTAGAAACTCAGCGGCACTGTAATATTTGCAGTGGACCTAAACACAACAACAGCCCTCCGAATGTATACAAATGTGCAAAATCGCATGCAATGGCGGCGCCCATGGATTCACTTGTCTTAACTCTCTATACATATAGGGACTCTAATTCGGAGGGCCGTTGTTGTGTTTTGGTCCACTGCAAAGATTACAGTGCCGCAGAGTTTCTAACAGTGTAATCGTTCACTGCTTTTGTTGATCGACATCTTGTTACGCTTTTTAAGGTTCTTTTGAGAATTATAGACATTCTTGAGGTGCATCATAATTAAAATTAACAACTCCATCCACAATTAACTTTTTTATCAGTAAAATACCGTTGGACCCCTTTGTTTGTAACCCAGAGTCAGTAAACATATGTGCAAATCGCATCCAATGGTGGCGTCCGTAGAGCTTGAAACTCGTTAACCAATCAGAGTTTGACTACCCTCTTGTCTTAACTATCTACATATAGGGACTCTAGGCTCTACCAGCGCCGTCATTGAATGCGTTTTTGCACATTTGTTTACAAACAAAGAGGTCCTACACCGTTTTTAACGAAATCAATTGTTAATTTTCGATGAGCCAGTAAATTTTGATCACAATGTAACTTAAGAATGTCTGAAATAATCTTCAAAAACGTGAATAGGTATCTACCAACAAATGCTATAAAATGTTACACCGCGTTAGAGACAGTGGGGGACTGTAATCTTTGCATTTGTACCAAAACACAACAACAGCCCTCATAATGTAAACAAATCTTAATCCGATGACTGAGAGAACCCATTCAAATTCTTATTACTCACAAAACAACTGTTTGAAATCAGGGTTTTAGAGCACGAACACGCCTACTGTTTTATACCCCCTTTTACCGAAAAAGTCTTCACTTATTGCTGACGAGAGAAATAAAATAATTGAAGCTTGAAAATAGCTTGACACTAAATACAGTGGCGAGGCGTGCAATTTGGCAACGTTTCTTCTTTTCCCTTTAAACAAATTAGAAAGGTCGAAATGTCTAGTCATCGCCGATGACCGAAGCGTTCGATTTTTTTAGTAAGTTTAAATGGAGAAAGCACATCGTTGCCAAATTGCACACGACGCGACGCCACTGACTAAATAGGAAACAAAAAAAGCACTTAACCCTTCACTGCATGATTTTTTTTTTTCCAACCAAAAATGGATTTTTCAATTCACTGGGTAGTCAAATATATGGGAAAAATAGCAAAAAAAATAATTGGGCAGTTTTTTGGTGTCAATTCTCATTTTTCCATTTTTTACTCGTTTTTTACAAGTATCGTTATAACACCATAAAAAACTGCGGGAAAAGGAAAAAAAATCAAAATTTTCACTCAAAAAATAATTTTTTTTTACTTTGATTGGATTTTTCAAAAAGCAAATGCCAAAAGCTAAGTAAAAATAATGAAATTTTGGTTGAATTGGAAACGGGGTCAAATTTTCCACCCCACCATAGTTTCCATTAGTATGTTCATTATAATGAGTGCTGGTAGTATTTTGGAAAATGTTTGGGCCCGTTTTTATGTTTTCTTATTATGTGACACTGGTGATACAATTTGAAATGAGTCAAAATATACATTACAATGTCTGATAAAGGGCTTTTTACATCATGTATCACCAGTGATACACTATGCAGTGTAGGGTTAAATTAAGTGACTTAATTCTTGACATCGACAACAATGCAGTCGAATAGGAGTCAACATATTTTATGAGTATGAGTTCGAGAAACACCACTTCAACTCAGGAAGAAAATCAAAAGTCTATTTTCGTACCTTCATATGTTTCTTTTTTTGTAAAGTTTAGAGAAGATAAGGAACCTGAAGATAAAATTACGCACACATTTACGTAGATTAGGTAATAAACTACATAATGAGGTGTTTGAGAGCAAAAGATACCTGATACACCATATTTTCCTTTGAATTATTCATTTCTCCTCCTGACAAATCGTAAGCAGCAGATCAAGTGGTAAGATGTTTTTTTTTTCCGGTTTTACTTTTAAGCTCTTATTTTCTATTATATTTTAGAGTGTTTTATTGTTGACTTGGTCAGAATAGCTTGTTTCATCAACCGGTGAAAGCATTATTTTTTTTAATTGTATTGAAAAACAAAACAAAAACAAAAACAAAACAAACAAAGGAAAACAAGTAGGTCCAGGCTCCAACACGAGGGTGTTGGAACAGCGTGCCCTTGTTGATATACAAAAAAATATCCTTGCTCAGTCGAGCCAACATGAATGGGTCTGTTGCAAACTTTTGCTACAACGATTAAGAGTATTTAGTCTAATGTAAAATCGCCTGAAAAGTCCATTGGTGGCATCAGGAAGCCATGAAATGCATTAATAAACTCACAAGAGGCGTTTCAAAATGGCGAATAAATATCGAGCAATTTGTATGCATGCACTACGAACATCTAAGGATGGCCAACTTTGACAACCTCACTGCAGGTAGAGGTTATGTGTTTGTTTACGTTGTGATTGGTTGTGATCGATATTGTGAGGTTGGCTATCCTTGGACGTTCGTGGTGCGTGTATAAAAATTTCTCGATATTTTACCGCCATCTTGGATCTCATGAAACGCCTCTTGTGAGTTTATTATTGCATTTTATGACTTTCTGATGCCACCAATGGACTTTTCAGGCGATTTTACATTAGATTAAACTCTCTTAATCGTTGTAGCAAAAGTTTGCAACAGACCCATTGACTTTCGATAAATTGGATCCAACGACAAAAAAAGTCCCTTCAGAATTAAGTGATGTAATTCCAGTCCGGCGAGTAGGAGTAATCACATCACGTTGGAGCTGCCAGGCTGCCTATAGCTGCCTGTTTTGATAACATGGCGATGACGTCGAAACCAATTCTTTAATTATTGTGAAAAGAGAGAGACAGAAAGAGATTGAAAATTAAAACGTAACCAATAAATTTACGTTAGGTCGTACTGTGCTAACTTGCTTGGACGTTGCATGATTGTTGAGTTTGCGCAGAAGGATGCGGAACAGAACACAGCTGCGCAGACTTGCCTCAATTATTGCGATGCCACCGCGCTGATAGCTGCCTGCATTGCGGCTGCGCGAAAAAAAGTGACGCAACGCGACATGCGTCAAAGCGTCATCTCGAAGACTATAGACAAAAGCCTTGTACCATGTGACATGGGATACAGTTACAGAACTACAGAAGATACATACAATCGTGCTTTCACAATTTTCAATCGCGCTGTTTAATTTGATGTATTTTAAAAGGTTATTCACAACGTAATGGGTATATTTCAAAGGTTCTAACAGTGTTCATCGTTACTTCTTGGGCTAAATTCTACGGGCTCTCACGCTTCAAGTTGTTCATTGTTGGTGGAGCAGAAGTGTGGGAAAGACCCATAGAAAACATAACTGGGAAAATGCATGAGATACGCTCATCCGTCAGGATTATCATTAGAATTAAATGGAGATTCGTGACAAAGAGCACAGTTTATCGTTCAGCAGACAACTGCTCAATAAGTTTCTGAATTAGATCTAAAATTATAAATTAATCATCCTGACCCCGAAAATTATAAAAATAAACGGGTCACGTGATTATCTGTTTGCCGTTTAGTTTTTTAATTGGAAGAGGTAGGGAAAAGTTAAATTAGTTCTTAATTTCACCCGTCAGTGACAACGTGATTACAGTTGAAAAATTAATCTGGTATTTGCTTAGCATTGCTAAGGTGAAAGCACCAGTCACAGACACCCCAAAAGGCTGATGCCCTGATCTGAAAAGAGAAAGTTAGTTAGGACTTAAAATTACTTCCAAGTTCTGCTATTTCAATGTTATAAAGCATTTCATTATGCCTTCTAACTCCGAAAAAGTGTGCATTTGTGGCAAAAGAATTTAGAAATGTTGGGTGTCCGTTACTGGTGCCGTTCTTAGGGGGTACTGTAACTGGTGCTTACACATTCGTGCTCATTTCTTATCGTGTTCAAATATACTTCCACGCCTGACAATTTGTTTCTTGTTCATATTTTAGTAAGTCAAGCGATACACATGTATTTTACTTTTTACTATTTATACGTTACTTCAATCCCTCATAATTTTTGCATTGTACATAATAATAATATTTTTACATTAGTATACATACCAAAGAACGGGTTCGTTTGAAGATTCTTACTTCACTAAAAATACATTTCGAAAGTAGGTCTCAATTTCATTATAAACAATTTGAAAAAGAAAACACGAGTAAAATTAGAAACGATTCAAATGAAACGTAGTAAGATAACGTATTTTGCTTCCTTTGTTGTGCATTATTACGATATTGCTCCCTTTTTTAGCTTGTTTGTATTTTTTTTTTTGTATTTTTATCTTGTGTTTACACACACTGAAGATGAAGCTGATGAATGATGATCTTTCGAGATGTTTTCTTAAAGAAATAAACAACTATTTCCGTGCTTTGATAAGTTTTATGTTTTTTGTTTTTTGTTTTTTTGTTTTTTTTGTCTGAAACCAAGGCAATCGATCATTGATATACGATTAATCGAGATGAATCACTCGCTTACTACGCTTAAACATACATTTTTCACTCAATGGTAGAACACGCAATCTGGAAACAATGCAATGTGTCCACTTAAATTAATGTAAAAGTTTGACCTGGAGGATTTTCACCGCACACCCACACGGAAAAAAATTGTAGAATTTACCATCTGCACGGAGAAAAAAGACTGGTATAATTTACCATCATGATAGCTGATTTTGACCTTAGCAAAAAATGATAGTAAATTTCGCCAGAATGATGGACGAAGTCACCAGAGCTCTGGTGACTCTCTGGTGACTTTGTCCGTCATTCTGGTGAAATTTACCATCATTTTTTGCCAAGGTCAAAATCAGCTATCATGATGGTAAATTATACCAGTCTTTTTTCTCCGTGTGCATAGCTAATTTTGGAGTCTGCTATCAAGTATGGTAGATTTTACCATCGTATGGTAAATGCAACGTACCTTGTGGTAAATTAAGATAACCTGTTGGTACATTTCAACACAAGGTACGTTGTATTTAACATATGATGGTAAAATTTACCAGACTTGATAGCAGACACCAAAATCAGCTATGCAGATGGTAAATTCTACCAGTCTATTTTTCCAAGCACTAGTACGATATTTTTCATGAATTAAAATCAACAAAATCCAATGTTGCCAGATTCCACTCTATACTACTGCAGTTTTCTTCGCGTGTACTCCATCAGGAGAAAAACAAATCCATAGCGAATACTTTGTTACTTATAAATACATTTTTTTTGTTTAGACCGTTCTAACACGACCAAGGTCTGATGGTGAAAAAAAAATCAAAACAAAAAGCAAATGGATATACAAAGAGCTGATTGAGCTTACTTATACACGCTACTGCACGATTTAAAAAAATGACTAATGGATTCGATACCCTTGCGGAGTAAAGAGACCGCCATCAAACAAAAGGGCCCGGATTTTTATACGAAGAAAAAAAGGAGAGAAGATCTAAGGAAAAGTTGGGACTAGGGGTCGGAGCTTAAACACATAGCTTTATAAAAGAGGGTATTGAATAATGTGACCTCTTTGCTCTTTTTTTTTCTCTTCCCCGTCAAATCTGCGAGGCAAATACACGATGTGTAGAAATTGAAGCTTTGCTGCGAACTGAACACAAGAAAGGTTATACCATCACGGAGAGAAACTCATTTTTGTAGCACTACGATACATTGAAAGATTCCTGCCAACCCTACCCTGCCGTCCAACTATTTGTTGGGCTAGTTCTGCAATAATAAACCAACGACCTTGAGCGAATCGAGGTGGCGCATGATTTAAAAAATGAGGGGTCAAATTTTTGAATACTGAATACTATAGTATTCAGTGAACTAATTCAAAACAGCCAAAAAATAATTGTATACTTTGTTTTTGAGCTTGACAGTATTGTCCTTCTAGTTGTTGTTGCAAGAAAGAGACAGCACTAGGCGTCTTTTGAAGTGATTCCGGGGGAAACTTTATGTACACATAGATTCTATGAATCTACAGTTATTGCAGAAGGTGCTATGTTGGATTTTTCCGGAAATTGTATCAAATGAGTACGTTTCATGACTCCCTAAGTGAAGAAATACCACTAGCTGAAAATGTTATACCTACTTAGATTTCAATCCAATGGATAGCGCCACTAGTCACTAAACTTACGGGAAAATTTGCGTTTCAGGGGTTTTAAAGAAGAGAGCAGAGAAAAAGCGAAGAATCCAAGAAGTCGGCAATTCAATAATTTTTTATGGATTGTTTAAGCACAAAACGAGCAAAATTGGTTGAGAATTAAAGCCGTAATATTGGACATTAATTTCGCCATAAGCTTAGTGAGTGCAAGTCACTTGCACCGACTTATTTCAAACTGTGTGAGTGATATCAAGTCTATCTGCCTCACTCGCCATCATTGAAACTTATGGGAATTTTACCATTTCCAATAACCCACCTTTATTTTTGAGTATTTCGGCTTGAAACTTTCCGGGTATCTCCCTGAAGTGAGTTCGCAAGTGCCAAGGTGCCTTAAATTTGTGCTTTTTGCGTATATTCATAAATTTTATAGTCAACAACAGTTGAATTGTCAAGTAGCACGACACCCAGGTGGTGCATTCAATTAAAACTAATCGACCCTGGAATCACCTTAACCCTTTCAAACCTGAAAATACTTTTTGTTCAGGAACGGATTTGTGGCCGTCATACCTGATCTGTGCACAATTTTCTCAGATAAAACGATATGCATATCATATTTTCATTTTCTCTATAAGATTCTATGTTATTCAGATGTAAATTGAAATGTACACAAGGTATGAAAGGGTTTAAAAGTCGCCAAGTGCTGTATCTGTCTTGTAAAATGTAGCATCTAGTTGAAGGATAAATTGAAAGTTCAAAAATCACAAACTATCATTTTCTGGCTGTGCTGAGTTAGTATAAGAAACTCCCTGGCCAAAAATATATACGTCCGAAACAGGACCCAATAACTGTATTCTTCTCTATAACGGTTTTCTCTGTATTCTCGTCTTGGACAACAAAACGGCTTAGATATACGACCCTTCTTCGCGGAAACGATCTCCTGATATTCAGTGCAATTGAAGGAAATTACTTTCTTTCGGCTCCTCCACTTCCTGCAGGAGGGGCAAAAAAAAAAAAAAAAAAAAAAAAACCTGTACCGGGATCACTAAGGAGGAAACCAAAACACCATAGCTCATACCTAGCGGAAGTTGGATAGGACATTAGAGAGGAGAATGAAAAAAAAGAAGAAAAAAACCGTAAGTACGAAAGACAGGGGAGCAACTTGATAGACTTCCTGTACAAATATATGCACCCCACCGGGCACTTTATTTCGACCGATTGGATGGACCAAGTCCGATTGTCCACCGCCCTTTTGCTCATCGTTTCCGAATGAAATCACTCCCGAATTTCAATTCTGGCACATGTCGTTGTTACGACCGCGAAGTTGCCGTATTTATGGGCGAACAAAGACATTTTATCATATAGATGGAGTGTAACAGGGGGCGGATTTACATCTCTTGAGGCCCTACGCAATTTTGAATTTGAGGCCCCCGAGAAAAAGGGTAGGATGCCTTGAGGTCTGGAGGCATCTACCAGAAAGAAGGGGGGTTTGGAGGTCCGCCTAGTTTATTTTTTAAAAAGAAGGCATTGAAATTCAGTTTTAAACTCCCCCCCCAGCAAAGTTGTTTTTAGAAGGTATATCTTTTTGCCTATTTTTCTCCTTCATCTCTCTTTTTCTCTCTCTCTCTCGCTTTTTCTCTATTTTTCTCAATTTTTCTCTATTTTTTTCTAATTTTCTTTCTTTTTCTCTCTTTTTCTCTCGGTTTCTATCTTTTTCTCTCTCTTTCCCTCTTTTTCTTCTCTTCTTCCTCCTTCCGTGAAGTGAGGCCCCCTTAGGTCTGAGGCCCAACACAGTTGCGTGTTTTGCGTAATGGTAAATCCACCTCTAGAGTGAAACCTAAACCGTACGAAAACAGTTAAAAATCGGCCAAGATACCTGCGTCTCTCCGCCATAAAGCCCGATTTTGAGAGTGAATTTCGTGATTTTTTAGTGTACTCATCGTCATTTTCACAGGTTTTTATGCAAGAATCGACTCTTCAATCCCACTTAGCAAAAGTTTGCAAGAGCCTCATTTTTCACATTGCAAAAGTCGTACACGAAAAACAATAAACCAGGAGAAACCATGGCTTTTATGAACGTATGTTTGATGGAAATTGATAGCCCCCTAAAAAAAAAAAAAAATCAGGGGCACCTGAAATGCCAAGAAATGGAATAAACCCAACTTCAAAATTTTTCATGATGACAATACTTTCTCTCCTTGGAGGGAGCGAGAAAGTAAAAAGGGTCATCAAATTTTTAATTTCCAAGCCTCCCCCCCCCACTTTTTGACCCACGGGCCGCCACTGGGAGAATCGACAACTCCGCAATGGTAAAACAAACGAAAATGACAACCGATTCCAACCGCACTTCACACACGAGAGCACTGTTTCGTTAAAGGTCAACTTTCCGCCTCGACAAAACGTCCCTCTCCCCTCTTTCCTTTTCAAATCAACCCCCCCCCCCCACCCTTTTCTCTGGCTCGGGCTTTGTCTCCTTTCATGTTTTATTTTTCAAGCTTTATATTTTGACGGCGGCGAGGATATAAAACAATGGGATGTTATGATTGGCGTAGCGAGGGGAGGAGGAGAAGTGGGAGGGGGAGCAGGGGGGGGGATACGTGGAGGAATACAGAATGCGAGGATGGTATCTTGACTTTCGTTGCCCTCTGATTTACTCCGATGCACGGCTGAGCTTTGCGATAAATAATCCATAATTCAAAGTGACACACACACTCACACAGACTCACACACACACTCTCGGACGCATACGCATCGCGCGGGAGGACTTCCTTTTTTTCTTCGAAGATTATCAAGGTTACGTAAAGAGGAGGAGGAGGAGGAGGAAGGGGGGATAGTATACGGGAAGAAAGTGGGGAGGGGATAGTGTAGGGACGCGAAAAGGCCCCCAACGCGCGTGGTTAATTTGCCGGAGTTGATTTTATTCCGGGCACGAGACGGTCTCTTATCGTGACCACCCCTCGAACACATCCCCCCCCCCATCTCCCGCGCACAAACTCACACACACAAAGGATAACAGCCTTGTTTCTAAAAAGTAAATAAGTTTGCCCCTCCCCCTCCAGCCACGCCATCCTTGCCTCCGTCGCCCGCTCCACTTCAAGCAAAGGTTGAGGCAGAGTGAGAAGCTGAAGGGATGAGACGCTAACACACGCACACACACATACAAAATGAAAGCTGGCTGAAAAAAGAGAGAGAGAAAAGTTGTTTTTTGGACGATCGTTAATAGCGTGCAACTTACTGGAGAAAAGTTGCGAGGGGCGAGAAATAAAACGCACGAAGCCGAGAAAAAAAAAAGAAAACATCGGATGGCTAAAGTTTGCTCCGGAAGTTTTTATTCAATAATAAAATTTGTCCACTTACACAGAGTATGGAGGAGACGGAAAAACGTGACATCATCGAAGGAATTGAAAATAACCCTTCCGCTTACGAATTATTTATGGAAAATAAATTAAACTTTAAAACTTAGAAGAGAAAAATGAGACAACTTGTGTATACGTCCTTTGATGTGCGTATCATTACATCGATTTTTCCGAAATTATATACAAGCAACCGTGTTATATCCCTGCACTGCACGACGTAATGTCTCTTCAAAAAAATTGAGTTTTGGATTTATTTTAACATGTAAATCGAAAATTAACGTCAATAAAAAACCAAATAGCTTGCTTTGAAACTTCTTCTCATTTTTATTTAAACTTTAAAGTTGTTATCAAGGCCGTCAAAGCAGTGTCAAGTGTGTGAGAATCACTCGGCCCAGTTCCAAGAGCAAATTCTAAAACATATCATGCTGCGCAAGAGCGAGTAAGCGAACAAACTGTTTTTCCGTGTTTTTCGGGCGGACATCAATGACTGCCTCCGAAGATTACTAACTCCTCATTCCCTTCTTCGGCACCACCTTCCTTCCATCCGCACGCTGCTGCAAATAAAATCAACTCGCTCTGACTGAAACTAAATGTATTCGACTTACGAAGTAGTGCAGATCAAACATGAAACGAGCAATTCACGCGCATTATCTCTCTCTCTCTCTCTCTCTCTCTCTCTCTCTCTCTCTCTCTCTCTCTCTCTCTCTCTCTCTCTCTCTCTCTCTCTCTCTCTCTCTCTCTCTCTCTCTCTCTCTCTCTCTCTCTCTCTCTCTCTCTCTCTCTCTCTCTCTCTCTCTCTCTCTCTCTCTCTCTCTCTCTCCCACTCTCTGAAGTCAGAACACTCCACAATCTCTACGCCGTGACAGTACAGGAAGGAGCTGAATCTCTCCTTGCCATCTTCTTCTTCTACGCCCCCCTTCATCACACCGCCCGGGCCACCCCGCCCGGTCCACGTAAAGAGAATGGTAAATTAATGTGTTGCTGCTTGGGACCGTGGCTCCATGGGAAAATCTTGCGAGTGTTTGTTTCCCTATTCATTCGCTTTTCTTGGAGACTTGGAACGCCAATATACGCTTTCCATGAAGATGGTACAACTGCAAGCTACATCTCCGACGCGGCGGCCGCCAGGCTCTTGCGCTAGTCTCACTGCCGTTGTAGTTTTGCGCGTCGAGCCGATCACATTACAGCGCTGTCAAACTAACTAGACACTTGATTGTTTTAGTTTCACAATAGTGCTGTTGCACACTTATGCTATAAGATATTTAAAAGTCAAAACTGGTGTAAAAACCTCCAAAAATAACGATGTCAGCACTAAAAACTTCCGAAATCCACTCCTGAACTCAATAAACGCTTTCTTTTGCTCGATTGTAATGGTGGCTGAGGGCAGTAATAATGGGAGATTCCTATCTTAATTTTGTCACTCTCTCTATGCTACTCAGGATGATTCACAGAGTAAGTAGTCATCAGAGTAGTGATCCACATCCGATGGATGGATGGATGGATGGTCGAATCAGGGCATCGTTTAATGGGTATCACAAACATGGGCTTTGTCGCCAGGGTTTTGATTTAAGTTGATTCCGGGGTCGATTAGTTCGAACGGAGGACACTACGTCGCGCTTTTCAAAAAGTCAACAGTTTTTGGCTGGAATTGACGAGTTATCGCTGAGATGACAAATTTGAGGAACGTCAGCACCTACGAACATACTTCAGGAAGATACCCTGAAAATTTCAAGCTGAATCACTCAAAAATAAAGCCGGAAATGATAAAATACAAAAATTCCCATAAGACTCAATGAGTGCGAGTGAGGCAGATAGACATATTATCACTCGCACTCACTCTCACTCACTAAATTTATGGAGAAACGAATTTCATAATTTACGGCTTTGATTCTAAACCAATTTTGCTCGTTTTGGGCTCAAAAAATCCACAAAAAATTTCGGAGCTGCTGACGTCGTTGGATTTTCCGTTTTTCTTTGGTTTCAATTTAAAATGCCAAAAATCGACTTTTCCTAAAAGCGACAAGTGGCACCATCCTTTCGGATTGAAATCTTAAAAAGGTTCGCCTCTAATCACCAACGAGCTATAACTTTAGAGTGGCACATCAAGGAACGTTCCACTGGTTCAATGTTGTCACCTAGGGCGCCGCCATCTTGCCGTAAAAATCGATTTTGAGGTTAAATTTTATAGGTCGTTTCCGGTCGTTTCGTAAACAAACTCGGGCATCGCCGGAAACGAACTACAAAATTTTAACTCAAACCTTGGAATCTGACGTCCAAATTCCGCTTTTTCCCGGGATTCCTTCTACCCTGTGTGGCACAAGGTGGACCAATCCGCTGCCACTCTAAAGTTATAGCTCGTTGGGAATCACCTTAAGGGGTGTCTCCACCTGCGAATTTAAAAACGCGAATAAACTGATTGAGCCAATGAGCTGCCTTAAAGTCGATAGGTCGAGTCTGATTTATCGACAACAAAGAAGCTCATTGGCTCAATCAGTTTATTCGCTCTTTCAAATTCGCAGGTGGAGACACCCCTTTAAGTTCATCGAAATCGACGAAGAATCTTCCCGAGAGCTGGCATCAGAGTGCGAGTATCCTACGGCGAAGAAAATTACCTGTCTGATGCCTCCGCGCCTGCCTATCCGTCGTCCGTTCAAACAAACTGGAAGGTGGAGAACAGTAGTCGTCAGTAGAAGTAGTAGTAGTACCTGTAGCGGTAGGGGAGGACCTCTGCGCGCGCGGGGTTGTGCACCCGTTAAGCCGCGTTGCTCGCAGGCCTTACCGTACAATGAACTCGTGGCAAGTTTTAATGAGTTCGTTTTAAGATTAACAGAGAACTTTAAAAAGTGTGCCGCTGCCGAGCACACGCCCGTTCCCGCCAACCGACCAACGCGACGCCTTGGAGTCTCTACACTGCAGGTGCTCTTATAAGTATAAACAGGGTGCTACAAAAGTCAAAAGGTGAATTTTCGCGATCGAATACATGATTCAAAAAGCCAACAAATTCGAGGAAACTCAATTGTGTTTTCAGGTGTTTTTGGGGCATCGATGGCATCAATTCGATTTTGAATCCATTTCCGGACTAGAATTCAAAATCGAATTGAGGCCATCGATGCCTGAAAACACCGAAAAAGTTCGGAAAACACGCTCCGGTTTCGTGTCATCCACTGTTTTCATGCGTAGGTTGGCAATGATTTTGTGTCATTTCGTTGGATATATTCGTCGCGAAAATTCGCTTACAGATTCCGTGTGCGTACTCACATACATTTGAAAATCTCAAGCAGTGGCGTAACTAGAAATCACCTTTCTCTCACTTTGTCCATTAAAATGTGTAAAGTAGATAAGGATAGGAATGGGGGATCAATCCAAGGTCCATATATATAAGGTCTGGCTGGTAGCTTTTGGCTCCCCTCGTTGGTCCACAGTTTGGGAGCCACTTCTCCATTTGAAACCATTGATCCAAGATGGCGGCGAACTCGGGAAGAATGTTAAAGTAAATGGGGGTATGGGTTCCCAAACATTGGATTTCCCGAGTTGGCGCTACCGGCCAGATATGGACCTTGGGATCAATCCCCTCTTCCTATCCTTTTCTACCTGTACATTCGGATGAGTAAAAAGAGAGATAGAATGATTTCTAGTTACGCTACTGATCTCAAGGTTACGGTGACTCCTCACCTCTCTGAAGCGAGATTTTGCCTCTATAAAGATAGCGTCACAAGTCACTTATTGAGAAATCTACTTAAAAACTAATAATAAGGCCAGAGCTGCCGATTTGAATGACATATAATGATATAATGACATTTTTAAATTCACCGATGATTTCACCGGTTGAGAAAAGATTACGTAATTCAATTCAGTATGTGACTGTAATGCAAGAAAATACTCTGATCTATATAATCTTTTCTTAATCGGTGGAAACGTCGTCAATTAATTAAAATATCCGCAAGTTTTCAAAGTTATCGACGACTCTACCGGTTGAGAAAATATGGAAGACGCTAGTATTTTCGTGCATTACAGTCATACACTGAAATAAACTGTGTAATCTTTTCTCAACCGGTGGAATCTTCGGTGGATTTCAAAATGACATTAAATCTACGCAAATCAGCAGCTCTGAATGGGGCTCTTGCAAACTTTTGCTATAAGGGGATTGAAGAGTTGATTCTTGCATGAAAACCTGTAAAAATGCCGACGAGTACACTAAAAATCACGAAATTCACCATCAGAATCGGGCTTAATGGTGAAGAGACGCAGGTATCATGAGAGACTCCTATCTAAATTGAGATAAATCTCTGTGTTTCTGTAGAGAAATTGACACAATGGACAGGAATCTGCTATTCCCGCAATGCTAAAATTCAGTAATGCCGGTAACCTACCAGAACCTAAATCCAAGGAGTCGACTATACTTTCGAGACAGCACGTATAGAGTATACCAGTACAGCTGCCGACACTGGCGCCATTTTCAGTCTATGTATATATGTATATGCCACGGCCCATGCCACCGAGACGCTAATTTTAAATGCTCCTTGGCGGAAAATTGTATTTTGTTCCGTCCTCGATCCTAACGTCTACGATGCAATGGAACGAGGAAGTTGAGGGTTGTCTCAATTGCTTAAGTAGGTTAGAAAATTCGGTTTGCACTATGCGGTCGTAAACGACTACGTTGAAACCGAGGAATAATCAGAACGGAATCACATGGCGGATCCAGGAAATTCTCTCTCTCTCTCTCTCTCTCTCTCTCTCTCTCTCTCTCTCTCTCTCTCTCTCTCTCTCCTCTCTCTCCTCTCTCTCTCCTCTCTCTCTCTCTCTCTCTCTCTCTCTCTCTCTCCCTCTCTCTCTCCCTCTCTCTCTTCCTCCCTTTCTCCCTCCATCCATCCCTCCCTCCCTCCCTCCCTCCCTCCCTCCCTCCCTTTCGGCCTCGAGGTTTTTCGAGCACAATTCGTCGAGAAAATTGATTTAGAGCAAAGGTTGACGACAGCAAAATTTCGGTAAATATCGGCCACATAGGACCACGACCACAAGCCTCCGCGTATGTGGAAGATGTCGCGATTAATCCCTCGCAGAGATTTGCACCGTTCGCAAAACTCCATAAGATTCTGTGTGAACGACTGCGAACATAAAAAAGATGGCTATGCATTGTATTCGCTACGGTGCTTACACTGCTTGGAGAAAAGACACACAGACAGCCCTGCGTCATAGAACAAAATATTTCTAGAGGGGAGAAAAGATTGTAAGTACATATTTGATTAGGGCGGACAAAGTATTTTTCCATTCCTGTCAAATCTGATAATCCAATTAAATGATTCGCTAGTTTTTTACTTACATTATAAAACACGGCTAAGAAGCAGAGTAGCTGAAAACCGATTATCATGCTAACGCAGTTTGGAAACCGGTGAAGGGCGGGGGGGGGGGGTGTAGCAGCGCACGCGGTAATGCAGAGTTAATGAATGTCAAAAGTCTAAGATAACCGCTTTTGGCATGATATGTGGATTCCGTATTATATCCGTGGTATCGCGCTAACCTCCCCTAAGGATGGGGTGAGCCTGAGCATAGGGTGAGAGAGGGGGGAAGCGATGGGGGCTCGGCGTCGACGTCAAGGATGTGCCACAGGGGACTCCACCGCTCACTTGCAGCTCCGTAGCCCGGCTGAGAGACGAACCGGAGGAACACGAAGAAAGGAATGGGAACGCTCGAAACACGGAACAAGCGAACGTTGAAGACACCATTCCATGCCATACCATGCCGATGCGATGGGAACAGGGAACAGAAAACAGGGAACGTGATTCGAATTCGGAAGTATGCTTCGATTCGTCAGCCATTATTCCCTTTTCCCCGTGCCTCTGGACCCCCCCACCGTTATCGGAACCCTTTATACGGCAGCTCGCACATTTGCACTCGTCCGCGCATAGTCTCTTCCACTCCCCCTTAAAATCGGGGTTGCCATGTGAGAGGACTAAGAATATTGACATTTTCTAGGAAAA
The DNA here is from genome assembly GCA_011764245.1 of Trialeurodes vaporariorum. Classification (NCBI taxonomy): domain Eukaryota; kingdom Metazoa; phylum Arthropoda; class Insecta; order Hemiptera; family Aleyrodidae; genus Trialeurodes; species Trialeurodes vaporariorum. Next base: position 11,760,392 of record VMOF01000024.1, on the reverse strand, counting down.
CAAATTAAGCAGCGTATAATATACTTCCTTTAGTTCTGCTTCTTAATTTTTATGGGAAAATCGTAGGTCTTGAAAGTTGAATATTGGGTTCACAACAAATCAAACAGTGTCTTAGATAGAGAGAAACTTTTAAGTTATGAAACAAAATTATTTTGGCATGAATTTGAGGGGGGGGGGCTCTTATAAAGAAGATCCTATGAGAAAATAAGGAAAAGGTCTGCGTCAAGTGCCACTAATTTTGAAACTTTCTCTTGAGTATTTAAGTATCATCCTGATTGCTCCAAAATCTTCATAATTGAAGGGCTAAAAGTGGATGAAAAAGAGAAGTAAAAATTCTTTTGATTTTGAGTAAAACGGGTTAAAAATTCAAAATTTAGACATATTGGATATTTTAGATGATCATTAACAACTTCATAGCTAGAAAGCTAGACTGCAAGAAAGAAGCTTAAAATTAATTTTTGAAGATATCAGAAAGCACTTACACGAAATAATACTTAAATGTATCACTAAAATATCCTTTAACCCTTCACTGCATGACCTTTTTTTCAAATAAATATGGATTTTACAAATCTCTAGGTGGTAAAATATGAGGAAAAAATAGTCAAACAAATCTTTGGGTGGCTTTTCGGTCACAATATTCATTTGTCTATTCGACTGTTTGGATTTGATTTGTTTCTTTGTCTATTTGCTGAAACACAGTGGGTAAGGTGGGAAAAAGAGAAGCTCTTTTTTATTTTTTTAAAAAAAAGTCTATTTTTTCCCCTTACTGAAGTTACATTTTTCAAAGAAAAAATACCAAAAGATTGATACGGTTTATAAAACAGAGGTTGATTCGGATACATAGTCAAATCTCCCCCTCAAACACGATTTCAATGATTAAAAGAAACATAATAGGTGCTAGCAGAATTTTGGAAAATGTTTAAGCCCATTTTGTATTTCTTATAGTGTGACACTGGTAGTGCTGGTGGAAAAAATTCAAATTATTCATAACAGTGTCTGATACATGAAGTTTTACATCGCGTATTATCAGTGAAACACTATGCAGCAGGATTAGTTGGAGGGGGGTTGCCCTTTACATTATTTTTGAGCTGCTTGTAGTTGTCGTTAAGTTGTTGAACGTTTTGCGGCACCAAATCTTGCTTCAATTTTTCTTTGTAAGCGTCCTTTGCATCGCTTGTATCTTGTTTCACCTGATTATACGTCTGTTGGGTATTCGACCAACTCTGCCTCGTTTCCGTCACCTTATTGTTTGCATTAACCACTGCGTCGTTTGCATTCGAAACTACATCAGCTACACCCTCCCCGATCAGATTAAGAACCATCAGCAAACAGACCAACAGAGTCACGATTGAGCCACGTAATAGTCCCGAAGAAATCATCGCCGGGAAGTAATGAGAGGCTTTCCTACCAAACGATCACAGCTGATTCGATTATTCACTTCTCATTCAACCACTGATTCAATATCCCTGCTGAACACTGAACAGAAATGATTAAAACAATTGGTTCTTCGCCTACCCACGATCAAAATGAAATTGGGACGATTGGGAATTTATTCACCACCAACCAAAACTGATTCGAATAATTACTTTTTTGTCTTACGAAGAACAAATCTGAGTGGAAAATTGGAAATTTTTCCACCAATGACCAAAACTGATTCAAGTGGTTAGTGTTTTGTCCAGCGAAGACCAATTCTGATTGGAATTGGAATTTTAGTTACCACCGACAAAAACCAATTAATATGATTAATTCTTTGTGTACCGATGACCGAATCTGATTGGAATTGGGATTTTGTTTTTTGTTTTTTGTTTTTTGTTTTTTTTTTTTTTAACCACTAAAACTGATTAAGATCTTGTTCACTAGCGAATACCGTAATCGACCATTGACAAAAACTGATTAACCGACTGATACTTCACGAACTCGTTTGAACACCCTGCGCGCATCGGGGCTGGTTTTCACATTGATTTCGTCACCGTACTACGAAGTCTCTCCTCTGTTTTGATCACTTTCACACGATCCAACGTATTCGTGGTCTGTGAGCTTTAAGAGGATGGAGAGAGTGAGAGGGGGGGGGGAGAGTATTTGATCTACTTGTTCGCGAAACCCGCTTTGTCTGTCATTATTGCAACTTTAATGACCCTTTACGATTAGTCAGATGTGTGGTAAGCGTTTTTCCATTTGGGCGTCGTTGATATACCCACCATTAAGTCTATTTAATTTGAAACGATTCGTAGAATGATATTCATGTGAGCAAGCATACACACTGGAGCAGTGTGGAAAAAATAAAAAAAAAGACTAATTGAACGGGAATTAGCTGCTTTTCCTGTTTAGGTGATGTAGTTTCGATCGCGAGGTTAGGTTAGAGGTCCCTATGTAATTAAGAAGAGACAAATGTACACAAGAGACCACGCACTGGCTAGAGCTCACGTATTTTAAGTATCGGATTCTAGCAAGTGGCGGTGCCTGCTTCCGGAATGCATCCAAACATAACAGTGAGCTTATTGGAACAAACCGGAAGAACATACCGGTAATCTACGTTCTGTACTTTTCATTCAGAATAATTCCCTTTGAACGAATGTCCTTTTCACCTCTGACGCACAAATCGATTTAAAATCTCATCTTTTACGAATTCACTATTGGTAATTGAACACCCCGCGTGTATCGGGGTTGATACTTGCGTTGTTTTCGACAGCATGCTAGAAAATGTCTTCATCAGTAGACTAACCGTAAGTAAACTCGGTACTTGGGAATTTCTGTTTGTGAGTTTTGTGAGAGATAAATGCGGGAGGGGGGATAAGTATTAGGACTACTTGCCCAGACCCCGCTTATAGTCCATTCCATTTGATTAGACGCTTTTCTTAAAAGACAAAAATCGCTAAATGGCAACGCTGAAGTGCTCGAGTTGAGATACGAGTTGACTGTCTCGGGCTCCGATTGTGCTGAGTCCATACCTTCTTTTGTCAACGGGTCAAGAGATCCTCCTATGTTTTCCACCTGTTTCTCTCAAGCGCCACTTAAAATTGAATTTTCTTCAATTTGAGAAAGGTGATTTTTTCTTTCAGGCAGATTCGTTCTCAGCGCGAAATTCTGGTAAGATTGCCACTCAAAAACACACGATGAGTTTGATTTCAACCCTACTTACGGAGGAGAGTGTGAAACTGATAAATCACTATTTTCTCCGTAAGTAGGGTTGAAATCAAACTCTTCGCATGCTTTTGGGTGGCAATCTTAACAGAATTTTACGCTGAGAATGAATCTGCCTGAAAAAAAAAATCACTTTCCTCAAATTGAAGAAAATTCAATTTTAAGTGGTACTTGAGAGAAGCAGGATCTTGGAAACAAAGGAGGATTCCTTGCCCCGTTGACAGAAGAAGGTACGGACTCAGCACAATCGGAGCTCGAGACAGTCAACTCGTATCTCAACCCGAGCATTTCAGCGTTGCCATTTAGCGATTTTCGTCATTTAAGAAAAGCGCCTAATCAAATGGAATGGAATATAGTCGGTCATGTTTGAAATGTTCATGTTTTGTTACGACGAGGTAAATGAGTAAAGGGAAATGTTTGTCCAGCGCTTTTTTTCATTCAGTCCTAATATGAGGTACCCACCATTAATGTTGTTTAATTCGGCAGAACTCATCCACTGATCAGCAAACAGTCAAACACATCAGGGCAGCTATTATTAGAGCCCGTGCGAAAAAGTAAATAAACAAAAAATGAGGATTGGACACTGTTTTCCTGCTCAGTTAAAGGTTTCGGTGGTGAGGTTAGGTTAATTACTGTCACAAAATGACCAGTACATAATGTAGATGAGTATAAGAAGGGCAGAGATGGGAGCAGAAGTCAAATGGCAGCCCTTTCCTCCATAATTTCCACACATCTGTTTAAATGGGCAAGCATGGAGAAAGACAAACAGATTTCTGGGAGCTCCTCTAGGTGTAAGAGCAGAATACCACGGATCTAAATTGAAAAACACGTATTTCCTTTTCATAAGTATACAGGTCTGCTTTAGTGTCTGCCCCCCCCCCCCTATTTTAAGATCTCCAGATTTCATTTGCAGTTCACAAAGCCGAATTTTAACACGGTCTTTAACTTTCCCTCCAACCTTTCTCGATTTGAGAAATGCCATTTGAAATAAACGGAAGATGAGAAGATGATGAGCATCAACTGGGGAAAAATTAGAGGCAAATGAGATAAATGGGGAGTCATGAAATATTGGATTATGGAAATGATGGAATACAGTTGAGAAAGAGTTGACTAATGAGTGCGGGAATGGGTATTTATCAAGGAATTGTTGCTTATTGCCATTGAAACCTATGTAAAAGTATCGATACACATTCGGGTTTCAGTTGTTTCACACAACTTTAGATGGAGAGAATTCGTTGTTTACCAAATTTTACGAGCCACCGATGGCGATGCTCCGGGCCAATAATATACCTTACGATGATTATGCATGCCCCTGCTAGCGTCTGTTAAAACAAAGATCTTCGTTGAAATTCTTGTAGTCATCCTGCACTTGTTGAACGCGTGGAGGCTGGAAATTATCATCCGCGACTTAGATCCTACCAAATTTTGCACCGTCTAGGATGTTCAGCTGCGTCCAAGGACTTTGCAATCCGTCTCCCGCATCATTTAGGAGCTGTAAATCGCTTGTGATGTCAGGACGCGCGACACACTCACTAATCAGATTGAGAACGACCAGCGAACATACCAGCAGCACGATTGTGCCGCTGCGAACTAATCCTCGAGGAATCATTGCTAGGTAGTAGTGTCGAGGGATCTTTTTAAAAGCAATGATCAAGACCGATTTGAAAATTTAGCTTTGTTCACCGATGAAGGATTTGATTGGATTTTTTTGGTTGTTTTCTTACCGGAGATGAAAACTGATTTAAGTATTTAGTTCCTTGTTTACTGATCACTAATCCGGATTGTAATATTCAAGTGTTTTCCACCACTGACCGAAACTGATTTGAATGTTTACTTCTTCTTTTAGGGATAATCAAATCTCCTTGAATTGTTAGGTAGTTATTTCACCTGCGAATGACCAAAACTGATTTGAATATTTAGTTCTTTGTCCACCGATCACCGATCCGGATTGGAAAATTACGAAGAGTTTCCGCCACCGACCAAAACTGATTTGAATGTTTCCTTCTGATTGAAATATTTAGTTTCTTTATCGCTTGCACCAACCACAACTGATTAGTAATTCTTTGTTTAACAATAACCGCGATACTGATTCTGATTGGAATAATTAGTTATTTATATTCACCGCCCACCGCAACATAGTATTAGCTCGTTAGTTTACCGACCGATCCTGATTGAATTTTTTAGTGATTTTTCCACCACCGACTAAAACCGATTTGAATATTTCGTTCTTTATTCACCGATGACCAACCATGATCGGAATATTAAGTAATTTTCCCCACAACTATATGACTGACCAACACTTACTTGTCTTTTTCTACTTGCGAAAACCGTTTCAACCAAGGACACAAAAATATGAACCTAAATTCACTTTATGAATTAATTAATTGAACATCGTTACAGTCCACATGGTTGGTACTCGCGTTGTTCCCAAACTTCGTATTCATGTGTTGGTGTGGAAAAGGAGAGGGGATTAGTATTTGAGCATTTGAGCTAATTGTCATGGCCTTGCATTGGCCTTGTCAGCAACGAATAGCAGGGCTGCCAGATTTGGCAAAAAATATACACATTTTTTATTAAATTAACCCGTTCAATCACTAAGGCCATCTCAATGGGCCTCTACTTCATTTGCTATCTTACAGCTTCAGAAAAGTCCCAATGCACCTCAATCACCATACCCAGGTCAATAGAAATTATGTCTATACCGTGGCACCTTTGAGACTGCGCTTTTAGGAACAACCAAATACACACGTGAATATTGCAATATTCGTAGGTGGGTCAAGGTGGAACCACTCAGTGTAAACTGTGTTGTCAACGAGATGTTATATATAAATTGGGAAAAGAATTGATTCTCAAAAGTTGAGGTTATAACCAATCCAATGCCATAAAACCCTACTTTTTGATCATTCACAGGTCTCAAATAATTTTTGTAAGTTATAAATGTCCATCTTAATGGACACAGTGACTCAAACTGGTCTCTTTTCCTATAGTTGGTGGTTTCATATATCTAGATTCACTTTTTTCAAAAACTTGATTTAATTCTTTGAAAAAGTCAAAAGTATCAAAAGAGGTCAAACACCGCTCAATAGAAACAAAATTGGAAGGTTTTATAGCAAACTGTTCATTTTCGTTATTGTCTAGGAAAGTTAAACATGACCTCTTTGAGTCACCATGTCCAATGTCCATTCAGATGGACATCTAATATCTTGCTCAGTAATCGTCCAATTTCAAGGGAAAAAGGGGGGGAGGGGGGAAAGAAGAAGAAAAGAAGAAAAAAATGTCAAAAAATCAACTGAACCATAATCTGTAATCAGATCATTTTTATCCTTTCATAATTCGCTACCGAACGGGTTTCATGGTAAATTTGTTAATTGCATATTTGTAATTGTATATGAATTGCAAAATTTGCCAGCACTGGAGAACAGTACTCGTTACGACAAGTCAAATGTTTGGCCGACGACGCTTTTTTCCATTCGAGCGTCATTGCGGTTCTCGCATTAATGGTGTTTGATTCGAAAGAGCTCGCACCCTAATCTTCGCGTACACACATGCACACATCCACGCACACACATACACTCACACACGCACACGCACACACAAGCGACGAACAACGGAGAAGCAATTGTTAGTACAATGAGAAAAAAAAAAGAAAAAACCAAATAACAAATAAACAAAATGAATGAGAATTGGCGGATTTCCCTGTTTTGGTAGAAGGTTGGTGCCTAGGTTTTTCGCTAAAGTCGTTAACTCAGAAAGACTAGAACAGCCAACTCTTGTCGATATAACTATAAAATTAATCGCTTGGTGTAATTGGAGAGTCGTGTGTTTTTACAAACTTTAAAATGTGTGCCGAAATGTGCGCTTCGCTATACCAATGAACAAACTATTTTCGAATGGTTCCGAAGCGATTCACACATGACAATGCAAAAAATTATTCAAAAATTAAAATAACATTACCGTATAAACAATGATATATCAAAAAAAGAGAGTCCATAATTTTTACACGAAAATTCTGGTGGTACTATCAACATAGGGTCACAGTACTAGAGTTTCATCAAAATTTTCAAGAGCCATGGTACGGATGGTACGGAAATTGTTCAAAATTAGTACGGTCGCACTATCTCTCTGCCCGGCTTAGGATTGTTATTAATTTTAAGAAAACTTACTGTAAATCTCCTGCTCCAAGTCAGGAATGAGAGAATACTGAGAACTTCAACTTACCTGAAACAAAAATAAAATTGATTATTGCAAAAAATTGAGATGTTAGTCTAATAATGAAATTAGTGAGAATGCGCCGGCAGATAATGAGAATATTTCCTAAATTCCGGCTTGGCGAGTAGTGACCACGGATCGAACAAATAAAGGCCCTGGAATCTCACCTTAAAAACCGAGTAAGACACAGGCCTCGACAAGCAACTCTTAGTAAATGCTGAGACCAACGTCCAACAACCTACAGACAAATGATCAATTTTCGAAGTTCGATACGGATTTCTTTCGTCTTCTCAATAACACAATCCACACCAGACTCAACCTTTAAGAGGAGGGGGGGTCGGAGGAAGACGCAGCGTGGTGCATTTTACGTAGGGCAAGTAGCAAGAGCATGGCGGCATTGAGTGGGTGTCGAGAAGGGTATTATCTTTGGGGCCTTCGAGCAGAGCTGCTGATTTGCGTAGATTTAATGGAATTTTGAAATTCAACGAAGATTCAACCGGTTGAGAAAATATTACAGAACTTAGCTCAGTGTATGACTGTAATGCACGAAAATACTAGTGTCTTTTATCTTTTCTCAACCGGTATATTTTAATCAATTAACGGCGTTTCCACCAATTGAGAAAAGATTACAGATCAGAGTATTTTCGTTCACTGCAGGGATACATTGAACTGAACCATGTAATCTTTTCTCAACCGGTGGAATCATCGGTGAATTTCAAAATGTTATTAAATCTACGCAAATCGGCAGCTCTGCTTTCGGGTTCAAAGTTCGGAACTAGGATTTTGTAATGCATTTCACCGATGGCGGCTGTGGGTGGAAGGAGGGACGGGGGTGCATGGCTGAGTCTGCTTGCTTAGGCACAATCATAATATGACACTGTCGCGGCTTGCACAGTAGAATCGATACATGAATTTTGCCGGACATCGGGTTCAAAAAATATTAAGAGCTATGAAGAGCAAAATAACGTTAAAAATTGTTTTAATCGTTGATTTAACGGCTTGAAACGAGCCTGATTGCGTGATTTTTGCAAGAAAATGTGGAAACTGATATGTGTCTGTAGCATAAAAGCAAAAACTATTCGTGACCAGAAAAAACCATGTTTCAACTTACGGTGAGAAAGCGGCGCGTCGGCAACGGGCGGCGGTGAAATGCATTCGCTCCCACTGCGCCTACATCACTATGCGATGTTGTCAAATCTTAGCTCGCAAAACCCAAAGAAATTCCTTATTTTCTATCGAATTATTCTTCAGCAAACTTTTGCTACAGCAATAAACTGTTCTAGCACAGCGATATATCGTATCAATTGTCATCCGGGGACCTTTGGCTCCGAACTACTCTAGTTTAATGTTATTTTCCCAAAAACGCATTTTTGAACAAAAATTTTGGTTACTAAACCAATAAATTAATGCGATTTTGTTGCGATTATGAATGCTGCGTCCTTGGAATGGCTTAGTTATTCCTGGTTCAAAGACTAAACCTGCCAAAATCAACGTAAATTAACGTAGTTTATGATACATAATAATAAACATTGCGTTTGGAGGTTAGAATCACCCAAATGATATTATTGTTGTAATGGAATGAACGGGCATTAGGACGTTACAATTTTACTAACCTCCAAATGCATCGTTTAATCTGCAATATCTTATTAGATTTGGCAGTTTTCGTCGTGGAACCAGGCATAGTAAAGCACTTTCGAGGACGTGGAATTCACAATCACAAAAAGGTCGCATTAATTTCTTGGGTTCATAAACCTTTCCGTTCAAAAATGCGCTCATGGAAAAATTACATTGCATCGGAGTTTGTTTGAAAGCGGAGGTCCCCGAACAGCAATTGGTGCGACACATCGTTGTACTAAAACAGTTTATTAACTTTTTTTGTCTTAACAGTGTTCTTACTTAAAGTTTTAAGCGTGCCGTATATATACGGTACGCTTTTTGTTTTCATTTTCATATCTAATATATAGGTTGCATGCTTTGCTTATGGCAAAACCTTGGCGGGAAAGGTTTGAAAAATTAAAAACGTGTTTTCTTAAAACTGGTTTCATAAATCATTAATTTATTGCTAAAATCCAGGAGGTCTCGGCGTCTATTTTCTTAAAATTGTAAAAGTTTTGGTATTCCTGTTAATTTCAATAAGTTATTAAGCGTCAAAGTCGAATTCCTTTGAACGAGATTTCCATACAGGTCCAGCAACCTAAGTCATTTGTGCCAACCTATGATTCAAAATTCCAGGGCAGGAGGGGGGTGGAAACATCTCCCGCAGGAGCCCTCTTTGCCCCTCGCCTTTGGGCTCCATCGGTCACAAGATTTCTTCACGGTGCATTAAGCGGTCGGGCCCGACCGCTATAAATGTGTCAAAATCTATTTGACGAGGGTTTCGAAAAGAAGTGACGGCGAGGTATTGATAAAGAGCGGGAGGGGTATAGAAAAGAGAGGGACTCATTCATATCCGTAAGTAGACCTGTTTAGTGATGACGTCACGATCAGAATTGGTTCCAAACAAATGCTCTATCTCTCACTCTCGTTGATTTACCTATAAGAAATCAGATCCAAATTTTCGAACGCAAATTCATGCTAGTTAAAGAACAGTTTTCTCAAATTTTATTGCACCATTAGATTCCACGCATTTTAAAGTATCTTTTCACTCTAACATAATTCCTAACAGATCACAAGCGAATTTACAATCACAGTTACACCGAAAGATGTTTTACATTTTGTCCTCGTCTTACTCACGGTCTCTTATGGGAGTATCACCGCCATGACACTCAATCATTCCAACTTCTCTTCGTATCGAAGCTATTGTTCGAGGCATCACACATGTCGTGATGGTGCTGATGAGCCTATATCCTAGAATTTTGTGCTCATAAGAAACTGTGAGTGTGACAAGGACAAAACATAGGGACTTTCTTCGATATAACTGTGATTGTGCATTGATACGCGATGTTTCAAAAAGTTTGTGGTAGCGGGCTCATATTTTATCACTGAGAAAAAAGTGGCTGTTAAAACTGTAAGAATAGAACCATAGATGATTTCGCCTTATTTCAATCATGAGCCCTATCGTTGCTATAGTCAGCGCGCTTGAATCTACACGAATTCCGATTGTCTCTATGGAATTTCGATTATTCCGATGGGAAAAAAAGCGCGGGAATATATATCCTATCGAAAAATTCATTGAAACAATCGGAAATTTTTATAAGGAACGTGGAACCCAATGGTGTGATAAACATAACTGGTGCAAAGAACATGTTGTTTACTAGCACTTGTATTTGAAAATTTGGATCGTGTTTCATATGGGAAAACCCACGAGAGCGCGAGTGAGGCGGAGCCTTTTTTTGGAACCAATTTTTTTCATGACGTCACACTAAACAGGTCTTGGTCATTAGAAACATTTGAAATTCTGGGGGATCGGCAAATTGAAAACCCCTGTATGAGCATCTATGCAATCAAGCGATTTTTGAGGAAATTTTGGGCGTTTTGTTGAAAAAAAGGTTTTTAAAATCCAGAACAAAGGGAGGGGGGTAAAATTCGCATTAATAGCTCTAAAAAGTGAGAGGGGCTGTCACGTGTCTTCCACCCCTGGACAGCCTCCTCGCTGCGGCTACGGAATTGACTCTGGAATAACTTATTTACCGATCCTAAAAAGTTTCTCGCGTGTACAACATTTTTTACTGGAAGCTTCTTCAAATTTTGGAAATTATAGGTCCATATGGAACTTTGCTTTTCCAACACGAAAAATTATATCGACCGACGGCAACAAAAAAAAATAATAATATTACAATGCGTTATAATGAATAATGGCTTAGTTTTAACTATAAACTTTCGATTTTTTTCAACAAAATAAATGGGGGAGGGGGAATTAAAATCCACAAACGTCTTAAACCTCCACACCTACTAATCTATATCCCTAGAAAGCTTGACGTGTGAAGGGCACCTGAAATGGTTAGTTCTGTATTTTAAAGGATTATTTTTTCATGAATTCGCAAGTGTTCCATTTATGCATATTACATATCTACATCGTGACAATCGCAATAAGTGCTGACAGCACCTAAAACGGAAAAAAGAAAAAAAAAACTGTTTATTATTTAGAATCACGGCTTTTCCGAAAATGACACTCTTTGACTTCAAAAGAACGCAACCTCATTTTTGATCCCTGAACAAGCCGTTTAAAAGGTGGAGGGATTTAGAAATATCTATTGTCTATACTTTATGTGGGTAAAAAAGATCGAGCCTTATCAAATAATTTTCTCTTTTCAGCTTTCAATGGGTTTGTTGCAAACTTTTGCTGTAGCGCTATAGAGTTTTGATTTTTATGCGAAATCGCCTGAAAATTACATTGGCGGCATCAAATAGTCATAAAATCCATTAATAAACCCACAAAACGCATTATAAAGAAAGCCAAAATGGCAGTCGTAAAGCCGAACAATCTGTGCACGCGCATACGACGAACATCAAAGACAGGCTATCCATTTTCCCCTTTTTCGTTGAAAGGGGGGGGGAAGAAAATATCTCTACAATCAAACTGTGATTTTAAAAATTTGCATGGTCAAGATGTTGTGTTCTGTGAAGGGTGGCGGCGAGCAAAATATCAAGAATATAGGGTGTTGCAAAACTTAAGTGCCAAACTTATGGAGTGTATTTTTGGGGTCAACATATACCTATATAAGGCTTTATTTTCCTACATGAATATGTGCTGCAAATGTTTCTCTTCTGAGCTAGAGCCCTCCAAAGTTTTGAAAACAAAAAACAAAAAAACAAACACAAAAAACAACGCCTTTGACTCATCTCCTTTTAGATACATCCGATCTTTTATTTTTTTCATCATTTCTCACCAAAGAAGCTCAATTGGACAGCACTTGTCACAAAAGAACTGAGTGACATTTATGACAAAATTGAGTTATTGATTGATAGACCTAGCAATATTGAATCTCGAAGCAACAAGTGCTTCTTCTAATGACAACTATTTCCCGTCAAAATTCCAGGTAAAAGTGAGCTAGTGAGCCTCATTGAAGTCATTGTCCATATGATGAAATTAAATGAGAACTCGGTTCCTTTTTCTTAAACCTTAATCCGAGTCACGTAAGGAACCAACTCCGACTTGGTTCCTTTTATAGAATTGGGAACGGACTTAAGTCCGGATTAACGGATTTTATAATATCAACAGTGTAAACCAACTCTGCCGTTTGGGTTCTCTTAGAGATTCGGTTTTCGTGATTATGCCAAACAAAAAGAAGAAAGGAACCAAGTCACTTTAAACGCTAAAAATTAAGTAGGTACTTTTCCTGCATAGAAAATTCTTTTTTTCCGGTGTTGAAATGCAAAAACATAACACGGTAGTTGAATGAAATCAAAACGTAAGTAATTTCGAGTTTTTTGTTTAAATGCTAGCTCTTCAACTTTGGACTCAATTTTCTCGAGATCAGCTCCATGTCACGTGGTTCCTCTTTGATGAATTATCATTGCTAGCAAAAGCATTAAAGCTGTTCAGACTTTAGTGGCACGCTTTTCCAACACCTGCGTGTTGGAATTTTCCCTGCTTGTTTTTTTTTTTTTTTTTTTTTTTTTTTTTTTTTAATTTAAATAGAATTTTACTGATACAGCCTATTGAAAATGATCATAGAATGATTGCTTGGTGCAATGAAGCTGATTTTATATACCTTGCTAAAACCGACAACGTCGCTTTAAATAAAGGAGACGGAACAAGACTGGCGAACCCAAGGAGAGAGACACGAATGCACACACGCAGCAATAATAAAACCGCATCGCGAGGGGAGGAGTGAGAATAGAAGAGTGGAATACAGCTTTTCCGCCAGAGTGAGAATCCCCCCCCCACCCATCCCATGTCTAGACCCCACAGAGGTGTAGATACGGGGCGGGAGGGTGGTTTTTGGTGAGATATCAGTGCAGTTTGGAAAGGCGAAAGTAAAATAGAAATAAAATGCGGACTGCATACGAAGCACGGCACGGGATGGCGGGATGGGCGTCGCGCTGCGTTGGGGCGTCGGGCGACGGTATGCAATATAAGGTACACGCCAACAAATTAATATTTACATCAGTGAGCAGCTTATATTAAATTTTCGTGAACTTATAAACCGCTTTTTATACCCTACTATGAATGGCGGTGCCGGATTGGAGTAAAAATTACTCAAAGCTGTGATGAAATAGCAAGAGCGGAAACGGAAACAAACTTCTTGAAGGGAAAGTAAAGACCGTTGCGTCGTGGCTGTTTCCGATAGACAAAAAATCTTGTTGAAAGTACCACTAGAATTCCACTTTGGTACATCCATCTAGCTCAACTGCAATCTGGCAATGCCGAATTTAGTCCATTTAAACGTATGGAAAAGGTCGAAGTAATGGATAGCACAGGGCACATCCTCAAATCAATATTTTTCACGAGTTAAAATGGACGGAATGCAGCGATCCAAATCACACGCGACGCCACTGATTGTGAGCTCAAAGAACTATGACTACAGAGAGGCGACAAGTTGTAAGTCTTATCTTATCCCAAAGTAAGACAGCGTGGACGGAAGGATAAAACTCATAAAAAATTGTCCTTTCAAACGAAAAAGCGAATATTTTAAAGTGACAATCTACTCGTAGAAACATAATTTCAATAAATAACCAGCTGTGAAAAGTTTGCTTGTTTCTGTCTTACGTCAATTTATTTATCGTGAGAATTATTCCAAAAGAAACAGATGTATCGATTTCTGTGTCCAGATAGCCATTCCAAAACACTTCCACCTTCTTCACAAACCAGTTTTAAATGGAATTGTCAGAAGAAATTTTTTTTCAAAATTTTTAAGGATGAAAAAAAAAGGCAAACAAACCGAGCCGACGTAAAAATGTCCGTTGAGGATTTTTATCGTGATGCCTCCTTCTTCTGTCTTCAAAATATTACGATCCAAAATGACCTTCCATGTCTATAGATATGAGTGCTAGCTATAACTCGTTCATTTATTATCTACCAAATTGCGTCCATTTTGATTTAAGGAGCTTCAAATTTGAAACACTGGCAAAAAGATTACGTAGGGCTGACCCCCCCCCCCCCCCCTTTGAAATGCCAGAAAAAAGGGGGGGAGTAAAAATGAGGAGAAAACGAAGGAAGGAGAAGGGGGAAGGGGGAAGGACCTGAAACCACACTGAGAGAATTCTTTCTTTTTAAATCCAAGGTGTATTTCGCTTGTTTTAAAGACACTGCACAGTGAAATATGGACTAAAAAGTAATTCCTTTAATCCAAGGAGAGTGTCTGCTGCTCTGCTACAAGTAAAAGATTCCTTGTTGTGACAGTGATTCTCCTTCATGCAACATAACTTTACTTTGCGCGAGGAAAACAGTCACAACTAAACGTGTTTCCTTGTTTTTAATGAGGTGATTTCTCTCAATCCAGCGTCGAAAAAAATTTTAGAGTTGCAGCCTCGCCCAAACGAAAAACACCCTGGCTACGGACGTCTTTGCTGGTCGTCACATATGTATGTAAGTACGATGTGCTACATCTCGTTCGAGTATAGAAGCTAGGGGAAGGGTAGGGGGTTATTAGAACCGTTCCATAGTTTATTGTTATTATTGTTGTTGTTGCGACTTGCGAGGCGCATATTAATTCGCGTTAATCGATATGAGTGCTCGCGAAAGAATGTTTTTGATCCATTGTCATGTTTGTTCAACAACTCCACTTGCGCCACTTGCGGCAGCGGCTCGTACTAAAGGTAGCATACGCGCATCCATTCATTCATGTGCTCGCTCAAGTCGAATCGTCCAATTAATTAATTCCCTTTTCCTCTAACTTCCTAGACTCCCTCTCTCCCTTTAATCAACCCGTGCGTTGTCCTCCCCCCTCCGCTTCACCCCTCCCCTTCCCCTTCCCCCCTCCCCACCCCCCTCTAATGGGTCTAGCGTCACTTTCATCGGGTAATATGCTGTCAGATTTATTCTCCTCATTTAAGGGAATCGAACCGCGTATCGGTATTGGTAAGAAATTATGAAGAAAAAACGAGAAATAATTGTAAGGAGAAATGGGAAATAATTCCACGTAGAAAAGGAGAAATAATTAAAGGAGAAAAAGTGTGATGATTGTACGGAGAAAAGGAGAAATTATTGTGAGAAGACAGGGAGAAATAATTGTAAGGAGAAACAAGTTGGAACTTGCAACACTGGAACAGTGTTAGCAAAGAGAGCATGAGTGTCGGCCGTAAATCATTGTAAGTGTGGAGTTCCATATTGATAGTACAAAACTGCGACAAAGTCAATCGCAACGCTGCATTTGTGTTGGTATAACAGTGATCGCTGTAAAAATAACTTGATAGGTCAAAGTGGGAATGAAAATTTACTTATAGCGTGTTGAAACAGTTGTTCACGAGGCGAGGTGAATACTGTGGTTTTGAAAATCGATTTCGATAGTGATAGTTCTTTTAAAATCGGATGACGCAATACCAATCCTAGCAAGCCGCAAAGTCTAGTTTAGTTATTTGGGACTTTTTTAGATTTCTCTCGCCTGAACCAAAGTCATCAGGAAGGAAATTCTTAATACCAATCCTAGCAAGCCGGAAAGTCTAGTCTAGTTATTTGGGACTTCTATAGAATTTTCCTCGCTTGAACCAAAGTCATCACGATGGAAATTCTTCGTCTTTATGGTTTCAGCTCTTTTTGTCTCAAATTAAAAAATGAATGTTAATATTGATCAAATGTCATCCGACACTCATCAAGGCCCTTAAGGAACGTAATATGAACTTGAAAAAGCTCATTCGATTTTTAAGGGAGCTTAAACGGTCCATGAGAGACGAAATTCGCGGATACAGAGTATCCACAGCTTGTTTCAATGTTCGATCTGACAAGACCGTGCGCCTTTGAAAAATCGATATCTCGATAGTGAATCGATGTATTGCAATTCGGTTTGCACCGGTCAAAAGCGCTTGCTTGTGACTGACAACCTCGAAAATTTCAGATCCATCCGAGTTTATTTAATGACCTTACAGGACCTCTCGCGGCCGCAGTTAGACATTTCTTGTCAGAGTTACGCTGAAACGGGGAGTAGTTCCCCCCCCCCCCCCCTAAGATGATTTTTTTTGGCTCGAAACTGCATTGGGCCCTCTCGGGACATCATTGGGACCCGAAAAGAAGCGGAACCGATATAATACGGCACACGACTGGTTCGTGAGAGACGAAATTCGCCTTTTTCCAGCCTCCAGCGCCCCTCTAAGGTCGATCTGACAAGACCGCGCGCCTTTAAAAAATCGATATCTCGAGAACGAATCGATGGTTTGCGCACTGCGGTTTGGATTGGGCGGTAGCTTCAGCTTTTAGAAAATTCTTGAAAAAAATTCAGATCCATCCAAGTTTTTAAACGGATCTTATGGGACCTCCGCGGCCGCAGTTAGACATTGTACGTGAGACTTACGCTGGAGTTGGGGCCACGCCCCCCCCCCCGATATAGACTTTATCGGTCCGACATTTGTCAGGGCCCTTAATGAACTTCATGTGAACTCAAAAAACTCACATATGACTTCTCACGGCGCATGCTAGGTCCATGAGAGTCGAAATTCGCGGATTTTAGAGAATCTTAGATTTCTGACCCTATACCGCGCGCCTTTGAAAAATCGATATCTCGAGAGTAAATCGATGTATCGCAATCCGGTTTGAACCGATCAAAAGAGTAAGCTTACCGGTACTCGCCGTTAAAATTTTGGATCCATCTGATTTCATTTTGAGACCTTACTTGAGTTACATGGACCCCAGTTGGAATTACTTTTTTCGGAGTTACGCTGGCAAGGGGGTCGCTCCCTCTCTTGGAAAACTGTGAAGGGGGGCCCCTTTTCTGGGGCACACATTCTATTTTTCACCTTTTTTTTTTTTTTTTTTTTTTTTTTTTTTTTTTAATTTTATATTTGTGTCTAATCTAAGTTGGGGGAGGGGAGGAGAGTACCTGCAAGTCAACCGGCAATTTACTTTTGATAGTGGCTGCGGGTCGAGGGTGCGGATTGCGGACTTTTAACTTGTTGTGGGGTTTACAGGGTGGCCGTGTCTAAACTTATGAGAAAAGAAGGCAACCACAGACCGGAAGAACGTTCAATTTCTGGTTCAGAGACCATGGACAAAGACATGGGCACCCGCAAAACAATTGCCCGGAGGGGCAACTTTTGAATGTCAATGGAAGGTCTAGGGGACACCACCTAGAGACGGGCAAGTCTAGAGAACCCCCCCCCCCCCACTTCCGCCCAAAATAGAAAATAAATCAATTATCCTTCCAAATGGTAGAAATTGTAAGTGATTGTAGCATGTAGTTGTATCAAAAGTAATTCTATTTTTGACGTGTTTGATATTATGAATAAAGTGACAGCATCAGATGATAGAAATAGTAAAAAGCTAAGTACAACTATTCCTTCTTTATTTTCATTGTCCTGATGAATTCTAAGAGTTAACCTATTTAAATTAACAAAACCAAAACTCTTGCCTATACATTCTCTAATCATGTAATTATCGACCAGAGGATTCTGAATTTTTAAGGAAGTTCGCAAAATTCTCGTTGCCAACGGTAGTTGCCAATGTAGACACGTTCATACTAGTAGATTTTAAAACTTCTTTCGGCGAGGGAGATGACGGGTGGGAAGGATGATGTCGTCTGAATCAGGAGGGGGTGGGGTAAAAATCAGGGGGAGATCTAGATCTGGGGGGGAGAGGAATCCTGAAACTGGGGGGCGAGCTGTATAGTGGCAAGGGGTGGTTGGGCACCACTGCTTAGGGGGGGGGGGGCTACTTCCCGCCCTGCCCCCCCTAAATTACGCCCATAATTAAAATTGTAAAGTAAACTAAGAATAAAGTTTGTTAACTCTTACTCCTTTCGTTATTATTTGATCTTCGAATGTTCCGATTCTTTTTTATTGTAAAGTTTTGATTTTTCTGAATTAGGGGGGGCGCCGCGCCGCCCCTCGGGGAGCGCCCATTGACAGATAAGGGAGAAAGGTACGTGTGGGAAAGCGCACGGGAATCCGGCGTAGTGTGCCGCAAAAATTACTACCAATGGCGGATCCAGAAAATTCTTTTAGGGGGGGGGGGCTTCACGCCTATGAATTTTAAAATTTGCAGGGAGGAATTTATGGGATTTTTTCTGTTGAAAAAAGGCAAAGGCTACCGTGAGTTGGGGGGGGCGTGCCTTTCCCGAATCCGCCGCTGATTACCATGTAACACTGGGCCACGATGACCGATGTCGCATAAAACCAGGTAGAAGACCCGTGGCGGGCGTGGCATCCGTGATGGCTGTGAAATTGGGATGAAGTAGATGGACACACATCATTCATGCAATCTGCACAACGCGGCAAGCAACTGTTGTAGGCGTAGGTGCAGTAGTTCGTGGGGAGGGCAAAGGGGACGGGAGGTCGTCGCAAAACCATGGACGAAGATATAACTAAGGACTGCCGACTGTTGTTAGTCCTGTTTTGCTCTCGACCCCAGCGCTCCAAGCAGCGGTCAGCTGAACTACTCTTTCAAGTGAGCGATCCTGGCGATGTGTCCATGCTCACATGCTGTGCTACTGCTAAAACCGTTGTTGGAGTTGGTCTGTTATGGCATGGCTGTCAACTGTTGTCGGCGACCCAAGAGGATCAGATAACTCAGTATCTCAATGGAAGATCGAAAGCAAGGGAAATTCAGAATCAACTTTGGACAAGGTAACAGAAATCATCAGCAAATTAAAAGAGTCGCCTGATCTCTACTAATAAAACAAATGTCTATGTACTCTTTCTTGTTTGATTCCGTTTTGAGGTTAACTGTGATGTATAGTATTTCAGTCCTTGATTAACCCTTCAGTGGGCGCGCCTCTGAAAATCACATGAGTGGGCGCGCCGCGGCAATTTGGCCGCAACCTGATTTCTCGTTTTTCTGTCCATATAATGTGATAAAAATGACAAAATACATGTTGTTTCTTATGTTCAATGTTTTTCTCTTTGCTTTGATTATTTTCTTCATAATTTTTTTATTTTATTCTATACATGTAATTTGGTGAAAAAAGTCAAAAATCGGGTACCTGATTTATTTGCAATAAAATCTGCGTATTTTTTAAGTCTTTCAAGAAATGAAAATCATGCCCATAATAAAAACCAAAAAGCTTTGAAAGAGCTTTTTTATTGAATAATTTTTACAAATAAGTTCCATTACAAAAATATTTTTTTTTTTTTTAAAAAATTAAAAGTGCTCAAAGTAAAGAAAAATTAGCAAATTACATTCTAAAAGGTTTTCAATAAAAATTTACGTGGAAAAAAGTAATGTAGGGCAACTCAAAATTAATCAACTTCCATGGCGTCTTGATTTTGACAATTGATACAGAGTGCGGTCATTTGACAATGATTTTTACACACATTTTTAGCACAGTTTTGGCATAAAATCTTACTTCTATTATTTTTGTGCTTTCCACAAACATGACAAATGCCACGACGCTCTGGAAGATTCTGTTGATATTCGACAGGCTTGTGTTTTGTCAAAAATACCTGGAGATCTTTCGGCAGGGACGCAACGGCAGCTCTTTCTTTCAGACGATCTTCCATAAGACTGAATGCAAGGTTTTTCAAATAAACTCTCCTTTTCTCTACCAAGTCAGGATTATTGAATTTATAAATAATATTGGAGTTTATCCCAGCAACGTCCAAGAGTCTATAGAAAAGAGAAAGGGACCATCTTCTTGAACTTCTGGCTGTCGTATAGCTTGCACACATTTGGTCAACAACATCAACACCAATTTTTGTAACGTTGTAATCTAGATTTACGACAGATTTTTTCGTTTCGTTATCAATCTCTGGACTGTCATGCATTGTTGATAGGATAATAACAGATTTATTTTTCTTTGGAACAGACGAAGTCAGACAAAACTCTTCTTGAAACCCGAAAATTGTTGAGCCAATTTCTCTACGTGGGTGAGCTTGAAATTCAAGAGGGATTTCTCTTTTGTTTTTTTTCATTGTGCCTAGAAAAGTAAGCCCTTTTTGCAACAAATATTCCGCCAAGGGATAACTAGTGTAGTAATTATCTGTTGTAAGATTCCGCTTAGACTTTTCAATAGGTTTCACCAGTCTTTTGACGATATCATCGGGTTTATTTGACCTCAAAAAAGGACCAGGCTTTTGCTTACCACAGTACACTTCTAAATTCAATGTATAAAATGTCTTCGCATCACACAGAGCGTAAATTTTTAGCCCGTATTTGGCAGGTTTATTTGGAATGTACTGGATAAAACCACATCGCCCTCTAAACGGATGAAGCATCTCATCTATAGTAACGAATTCACTGACATTGAAATGAGCAAGGCAATTTTTCACAAACTTCTCGTGAAACTCGCGAATAGGAGCTAACTTATCAGTTTCTGAGCGGATCTCACGAGTATCGATGTTATCAAATCTCAATGCACGTAACAAAAAACGAAAACGTTTGTAGCTAAACAGAGCCCGTAAGGTTATCATACCGGTTCCATCTGTTTCCCAAAGCTCACACACATTTGTATGACCACCTTTCTTGATTCCGATCAAGAACAAAGCTCCTAATAAAGCTTTTATTTCTGCTTTTGAAGTGTCCTTACAGTCTCTTTCCCTTGAGTAATCGACGTTATTTCTTTTTTTTGCTATGTATCTGTTTGTATGTTGAACAATTTGGTCTAACATTTCATTGGTGATAAACAAGGAAAATGCATCCGTACGCTCAGTTGCATTTTTCGCGGTAGCTTTTGGACCTGGAAGAACTTTTATAATATTTTTAGACTTAGCTTTTGTTACTGCAGGAGGCTCGCTTATCCAAAGTGATTCATTGTCTTTTCCTATGTAAAAGCGGTAGTCGTGGTCTTCCTGAGCAACGGAAGGTTGAATTTCACCTTCATCTTCCAATCCCGATTGTTCAGAATCAGAACTGTATAGATCTTCTTCAATCACTTCCTTATCATCATCAAATTCACTACCAGAATCGTCAAATTCGTCATGAATTGACTCCTCCAAAATGTTAGCAATATCTACGTCCTTCAAATTCCGAGACATTTTCGAGAAAAAAAGTAACTAAAAACAATTACTTAACTTTTACCGGCGTGCGATGGCAACACTGTAAACTATTGAAATTATTACTCCGAACTTAAAAATCGCGAAATCTCACCGAGTATGGTTGCAGAAAAACAATTGTTGTAAAAAAGTAAGCACGAACTCAGATGCAGAATTCAACTACGCGAAAGGGCGCGCCGCGGCTGTTTGGCCGCAATTTCGACGCGCGTCAGTTCAAGCCTTATCTTTGAGATGCTGTCGGTGAGAAAAATCTTGGACATGACTGCATTCTGTGCTTATCTACGTCCTTGAGGCATACATGGACGTTTGACTACTGTTTTCCATCGCTGCCAGTTCTATGTTGAAAAAACGAAAAATGCGGCCATTTAGCCGCTGCGCGCCCACTTAAGGGTTAATCATTTTCGACAATTCAGGAATCTTTCAAGAAATACTCCAGACGTTTGCTTTTTAGCGGATTTTGCTTCCTTTTAATTCGCTGATCATTTGTTCCCTTCGTTCAATCGTGATTCAAATTACCTACACGGTATACATTTGCGGGAAGGCATGGGAGAAAGGGAGCCGGAGCGGCCACCGCTGCAGCGGTTCGTTTTTAGTTGACCCTTACTGCTGCTTGGAGCGCTGCGGTCGCGCTCGAAAACCCGCTAACAGGTTTTAACACGGGCGGAGATAGGAAGTCGGCAGTCCTTAGTTATATCTTCGTCCATGGCTCGGAATGGTCTTAAAATTTTCCTTAGGATTTGATCTAGAACGCAACGTTCTTACATTTTCGAAAAGTTAACTCTAGCTCTCGCAATTAACGATTAAAGGCGGAAAAAGCATGGTTTCTGGACCGCGGAACAGTGGCGTTATCTAGCGGATGAGAATCTTACTACAGGTCGCTGAGGATTCACCTTAAAACGCAACGCCGATCGCGTTCCCCAAACGAACTCTTTTAGCGGACCGAAACATCAACAATAACAGGATTGGAAATTTGAAATCATCTAAATGCATTTTAAATCGCAGAATACACGAAACATGGACACAATCCTCTGATATAAAACCTCAATATCTCATACAGAAAATTTCGTTGAAGTCTGATCCAAATTAGTAACGTAATTACATTCCCAAAAATGCTTAACCTCAATCTTGGCCAAAAACTCCCGCCACAAAGAAAAAGCGACAAATTGGGAGGACACCGGATTGGCGGAATCACATGGGTCAATCGGTCCTCGAGGACCCGTTCTCGATACTGAAACCAAGCGATCCCCCGAGCGGACCCCCGAACCATGCCGTTCCTATAAGAAAAGCATTATTGACCTTGTAGAAACGATTTCAATAGAGCATGACACTCATGCTCTAAAAAGAGAAATAATTGTAACGGGAAATTGTAAAGTAGACACTCACAAAGCGTATCGCAAAGACCAAGACTTGTGTGATTGTGAGTCTTTTTTAATTGTTGAAATGGGGCTCTTAGAAACTTTTGCTACAGGGGATTGAAGAGTTGATTCTTGCATAAAAAACCAGTAAGAATGACGATGAGTACACGAAAAAATCACGAAATTCCCTCTCAGAATCGGGCTTTGTGGCGGAGAAACGCAGGTATCATGGAAGATTCCTATCTAAATTGAGACATATCTCTGTGTTTCCGGAGAGAAAGTGACATAATAGAAAGGAATCTCCCATGATATACCTGCGTTGAGCCGCCATTATGAACTTGCCGTATTAGCAGTTATGTGAGTTTATTACTGCATTTTAGACTTTCTAAGCGTGATTTTCGTGATTTTCGCTGGTTTTCACATCAGATTGGATTGTTCATTTGCCCACAGCAGAAGTTTGCAAGAGCCCCACTCACTGAGAATCGACTTCAGCGCAAAAAAAAAAAAAAAAAAAAAAAAAAAAAAAAAAAATCATTCTTCTGTTTCGTACGAATCAGGCTAAAATGGGGGGGGGGGGAGAGGAGGAGGAGGAGGAAGAGGTTCGAGAAAATTCTCTGAATAATATGCCAAACGAAAATGAATAATCAAAGGAATATTGGCGTTTGATTAAAAAACGGAAGGAAATAAAAACGAAACGGCTGAAACGTTGTACGATTCAAATTTATCGGACTAGAAACTATCTCCGAAACGGATACGTTGATGCGGAGATTTCCACCGATGATACGTCATTTTATGACGCGGATGAACGGTGTAAAACGAACACAAAAGAGGAGCTATTTCCGGTTTTGGATTCATCGAATGGAACCGTGTAAAATGCATCTATACTCGTACGTACATACACACACATAGCCAACATGAT
The DNA here is from genome assembly GCA_011764245.1 of Trialeurodes vaporariorum. Lineage (NCBI taxonomy): Eukaryota > Metazoa > Arthropoda > Insecta > Hemiptera > Aleyrodidae > Trialeurodes > Trialeurodes vaporariorum. The sequence continues at coordinate 11,736,749 of VMOF01000024.1, read as the reverse complement.
GCTAAAGAAGCGAAGAATACATTTTTGAAAAAAGAAAAAAAAGGAACGAGGAAGCAACACGTTTGTCAGATTTCTCCAAAAAAATTTACCTACATAATCCCCACCAAGGCTGCCGTTTTGCGTATAATTAATGCTACTTTGCAATTCACCGATGATTCCATCGGTTGAGAAAAGATTACACAGTTCAGTTCAGTGTGTGACTGTACACGGAAGAAAATCAGGTCTTCATATTTTCTACCATGATTGCTGAAAAAGCCTCAGCTACCGCGATCGAGTGTTTTTTCTACCATGGTAGATTTTTCCACTACAACGGTAGATTTTTTATCAACCACGATAGATTTTTTACCCCCATGGTAGATTTTTTACTATCAAGACCTGCAAAAATCTACCGTGGTAGTCGAAAAATCTACCGTGGTAGAAAAAACACTCGATCGCGGTAGCTGAGGCTTTTTCAGCAATCATGGTAGAAAATATGAAGACCTGATTTTTTTTTCGTGTAATGCACAAAAATACTCTGATCTGTAATCTTTCATCAACCGGTGGAGTCGTCGATGACTTTAACAATCTTGCGGATATTTTAATTAATTAACGGGGTTTCCACCGATTGAGAAAAGATTACAGATCGGAGTATTTTCGTGCTTTACAGTAATACACTGAACTGAACTGTGTAATTTTTTCTCAACCGGTGGAATCATCGGTGAATTGAAAAATGCGATTAATTATACACAAAACGGCAGCTATTTTCCCTACAGACGGTTTTACTGCGAAGTCAACGGTTAGCCAATAACAACCACAACAATGCACTCATCAGATTGCAATTGGTTGTGATAAAACTCTCGTAGCGTTCCAAACTATCTCACTCACTCTCCCGTGACCTCCATGTATACCCATCTCTTTCTAGTTTTGAAATTCGTATACAGGGCCTTGTTTTACGACATTTCAGTATCAAAATCGCGTTAAAATTCCTCGAGGAATTCATTTCAGCCAAAATATTTCACGAAAAATATCTCTATGTACGATTTTTTTGAAATTACATTGAGATGGCAGTGCATGGGGGTTACGTGAGAGCGAGAGAGACAGACTGTCTTTGTGATCACCGGCTGCCGCCATTTCTAAAACCCTCTACTCTTCTTCTAGCTGCGGTTCCACTTGCGGAAGTAAAGGTCAGCTGATATACTAGTAAACATGTAAGTACCAACCAAAGTCATTTTCAAAATAGATATTTTTTAAAATGGTTTAAATCTTCTCAAAACGAATCGAAATTTTCTTCCGAACGAACTTACACTGCATACAGTGGCGTCGCGTGCAGTTTGGCAACAATGTATTATATCCATTTAAGCTCATGTAAAAGATCAAATACAGGGGGTGCACAGTGCACAAGGAAAATTCGATATATTCAACGAGTTTAAATGGAGCTGTTGCATTGTTGCCAGATGGCACTGGCTGCATACTTACTTGTTTTGGAGGAGCTTGAAAAAAGATCGCGATTCCTGCCTCATTGTCGGATACTTTCTGATTCTTTTTCGCCGCGGTAATCGGCAGTCCATCGTTCATTTATACTTCACGAGAAAGGTCAAGCCCGTTCAAGTTGCAGCCGTCCATCTTTCCGACTTCCCTCCACGCGATAGGGGGCCGAACCGCCGAACTCTCCCTGACGTGAAACACACGTCAGACTAGTCTTCACCGCGAACAACGTTGTCAAATCTTTGAATTAAAATCATAAAGGGCGAATGCAACCGAACGGCGAAAAGTATCCTTTACGAGTCCAGGGCTTTCGCTCGGAGTAGGTTGGTTGGTTGGTTGGAGTTCCATTTAACTCAAGGTAAATTTAGTGAATTTTTCGCGAAATTTGACAACACTGATCCTTAGAGATGGAGGAGGTGGGGGCGGCTAAAGAACACAATGTTGCAAAATGTACGGATTTAAACTGTATACTTCCTATAAGATTCAATGTAAAAATTTTGAATTTCCCACCAAATTTGACACTGATCCTTAGCGAAAGAGGAGTTGGGGGCGGCTAAAGAACACAGTGTTGCCAAAAGTAAGGCTTAAACCCGTATATTTCCCACATTATTCAATGTAAAATAACTTTAAACTTGGCAATACTGGAGGAACGTAAGTGAATTTTCAAGAGGGCTCGTTAATTGTTATTCAACCGTTTCTACGACCATGCTGGACGGAGTGAAGGGTGGGGAGGGGGTGAAGTCGAGGGGTTGTTCCAAAGTGAAGGGTGAGTAAAAAAGGGAGGAAGCAAGATGGTTGGGCAAAGGAAAAGTTTTCTGAGGGCGAAGGCTAGGAGATGGACGAACGCTCGCGAACGGACGGAGAGAGGCCTTGGGAGGCCTCGAAGCCCGAAGTCGATCCGATAGTATAAAGAATCAATTTATCTTGTTAAAGGACCCGACTGAATACTGAATCAGTCTAGGCCGACCAATAAATCAAACCGGGAGATATGCGCGTATACGAGATACGAGGTTGCCTAATTCAGTAAGAGGAGGCAGCAAAAAAAAAAGCAAAAAAAACAAACAAACAAACGACCCAAGAGGGCTCGATAAGGCGGATTTTCGAAAATTCCTTGTAAAGACAGGGTAACCTAACTAAAGAAAGTAAATCAGAAGACCCTACTTTATACGAAAGTCCTTTTTGAGACCGTCCAGTAAAAGCAAAACAACGCTTTGTTTAGCAACAAATAATGACAGTAAACTTGGATTGACCTGCAATTCGCAGTGCAGCCATTCTTTTAATGAATGTAACGTCGTAACGCTCATTTTTGAAAACTCAAAACTTAAATTCACCGTTATTTTCACCGTGAAAAACTTCCACAGTTATGTTATAGTTTAAGTTAAAAATTGGCAACTGCGTACAAAAAAACAATAAAAAAGACTAGGGCATCGCTGGTAAAAGTTCGGACTAGGATCAAGCGCACGTAAAGACACTGACTCGACAAAGCTGTCAGAGAAAGGGAAAGGAGTGGGGAGAATAAAAAGAGAGAGAGAGAGAGAGTGTGAAGGGGGGGGAGTCTAGAAACAAAAGCAACCACCCTATCAGTCAGCGGTCAATCCATCATCGCCGGCCACGTCTTGTAACTTTGACGGAGGTATCTCTTACAAGCAGATTTTCTTTTTTGTTTCAAGGCTGCGTATACATACATATACTAGACTATTACTCGTATAGGATGGGGTAGGTCTTTCAGACGGTATAACCTCTTGACACGCGGCGAGTCTACGCAAGACGCAGACGGTTATTTAATTTTGAATGTGTTTTTGAAGGCGATGGAATGAGTTGGTGTGGAGAGAGAGAGGGAGAGAGAGAGAGAGAGAGGGGGGGGGAGGGGAGGGAGAAAGAAAGAGAGGGAGAGAGAGAGAGAGAGAGAGAGAGAGAGAGAGAGAGAGAGAGAGAGAGTGGGAGAGGGAGAGCGAGAGCGAGAGAGAGGAGGGAGAAAGAAAGAGAGGGAGAGAGAGAGAGAGAGAGAGAGAGAGAGAGAGAATCGCAATGGATTAGCTCGGTTGATAGAAACATAAAATATTTTGCGAGTTTGAATTTAGCTTGGATTTCCTGACACAATAGAGAGCGATCCTGGAATGTCATTTTTTTTAAACCTCGAAATTGGACTGGAGTTGGAGCTCACTCACTTCAACCCTATATGGACCAAGCCGCAGAGTATACTCGTTTTTCTCTTCTGGTCTATTCCATATAATCTCAGTCTTCATTCCGGATAAACACGATTCTATCGATGAAAATACGTACAAGATAAGGTATTGTTTGGCGCCTCCAATTCGTCATATAGGCAATTCCAACTCCCCCGAGTACGAACAGTTAACTACCTCCTTTTTGTAAACGGAAGAGAAAAGTGGCGTTCTTTTGAACTAACCCGGTCCTTAGAGGGTTAAAGGGGTATCTCCAGTCTCCACCTGCGAATTTAAAAGCGCGAATAAACTGATTGAGCCAATGAGCTGCCTTGAAGTCGATAGGTCGAGTCCGATGTATCGACGACAAAGAAGCTCATTGGCTCAATCAGTTTATTCGCGCTTTGGAATTCGCAGGTGGAGACACCCCTTAAGGGGCCTCTCTCCCTCCGAATTTAAAAGCGCGAATAAGCTGATTGAGCCAATGAGCTGACTTGAAATCGACAGGTCGAGTCCGATGTATTGACAACAAAGAAGCCCATTGGCTCAAGCAGTCAATTCGCGCTTTTAAATTCGCAGGTGGAGACACCCCTTACCCATCGAAAATGCTCGCCAAAAGCTTAAACGGCAGAGGCTCTAAAATGGTCATTCAGAGACTTTACTTCATATCTACTTGACTTTGAATCAGCTTGAGAAATGCTGAAGATGTCAACACTGCATTCTGTCAATTTAAACTCATGGAAAATATCGATTCGAGGGAGTATAAAGAGCACCTCCAATACATCGACCTTTTTTAAGCGATTTAAATGGACAAAATGAAGCGTTGCCGGATTGCACGCCGACGCCTCTGCATAGAATCAGTGTAAAATAAACGCTTTTTGCCTCCAAACCTGGCAACACTGCAGCAATGTGAGTCAACGACCTGCATCAATCTGTTTCAAGGATTCTTTCCAAACTTGAATTTTGAACTTTGCGCATCAAAAGTACAGATCAAGTAGAGAGCTCTTTTCTTTTGCTACATGTCAAAACAGTCATTATATTTTAGTTTATTTAAATTTTGTAGAGAATATGGTCTTGATTGTATATGCTTTAACGATTGTTTATCGCTGAATTCAAGTGTTTTGATAGCCACATCAAGTTTTGACGTGGCAGCAATCAACGAGGTCCACACAAATCTTCCTCTCAGAAACTCTCTGACTTTATCAACTTTTGAAGTGTTCAACCGGAGATTTAAGCTTTGATTATTATCGCATCGGAAAGTTTGAAAAGCTCGACATTCGTCACGTGGAAATGGAAGTTGGAAACAGAAACATAATGTGACTTCTTGCCAAAAGCGAACAAGATTTACAAATGAAATCATTTCGCGAAAATTAAAGGATACAGGCTCTCTTCATAGATAATAATCATCTAAGGTTTCTGTTGTGCCATTTTGTTACAACAATAAGATAATATGATTGTAACGTAAAATTCCGTGAAAATTATGGTGCGCACATCAGCAACTTTCAAATTCCACTCTTTAACAAAGGAAATGACTTACATTTTGAACCACCCGCGCTACAGACTGTACACAATACACATGCAACAGTGGCGTGGCGTGCAATTTGAAAACGTTGCATTGTGTCCATTTAAAGACAAGTGGTCGAATACGAAGGTGTTCACCGAACACCCAATGGTTCGATCTTTTGCATGGGTTTAAATGGACGAACTGCAACGTTGCCACATTGCACGCTACGCCACTGACATGCAATACTAGAAAGAGATGGGTCATGGGCAGTGGCGGCTCGTGGGCTTTGGTATTGGGGAGGCTGTGGAAGGGGGGACCCCCCCCCCCTCAGCAGGTAAGGGAGGGGAGGGGAGGGTTCCCCCAGAAACAAAACACACAAACACGAAAACAAACAGGCGCGGCTGGTCCGGCGACTGGCATGGCGGTTATCCGGCTACTGGCTCGGCAACGCTGCGTGAGTCGTGGAGGATAGCAGCCTCCGATACCTTCGTTAGTGCGTGCACAGTCCTTGCTTGGTTGTGTGTGTGTGTGCCGAACTCCTCTTGACTCGACCGACTCGGGGAGTCTGTGACTCGTCGAGAGGCACACACTCCGGCACTGCTGACTGCTGTCGTTTCGCGTCTCTGAAATTTCGTTCCCCGCCCGCTTATAACTTCCTTCTCTTGCGCTCTCTCCTAGTGAAGATTGACTCAAGTTTTAGAATCACGGACATTGTGATTGCCTAATTTCAATATGTTGTCTCTCGTTACTGTCTTATCGACGTTATTTTTTCTTCCCTCTGAATGTCTGGGGAGGCACAGCCTCCCTTGCCTCCTTAGGCGAGCCGCCACTGGTCATGGGTATACATGGATGGGGGTCACGGGAGAGTGAGTGAGAAAGCTTGGAACGCTACGCGAGTTTTATCAATACCGATTGCGACCGATGAAAGCATAGTTGTGGTTCTTGGCTAACTGTTGACACTAAAACCGTCTATTTGGACGGAAAAAATTTGACGAACTGTGTCCTGTAACCAGCAAAACGATAGCCACATTTAATATGAATTGTGTGGATTTTCCAACAGCATCTGGCAACAGTGTAGGGACAGAGGTGTAAAGAAGAATGCATCCTTCTCTCTCTTTGCCCATTGAGACTGATGCATCAGAAGAGGATGGAGATTGGAGAGGAGGCTATAGGGGAGCTATCAAGTTACATTAGCCCCTATATCTGTCCTCTGCTAACACAATTCGTTCAAATGAGCAAATACTTAGATAGATAGACAAAAATTCCATGATACGCCCCGAATGAGAGTGTGGAGAGGGGGGCTGCTTGTCCAGTAATCCCAAACATCCTGATGTCAGTGCTTCGAGCACCTGTATTCTGTGACAATTTTAAGAGCAGCTAAGGAATTTTCCAAACGACCCCGCACAGTTACGAGCCAACGACCTCTCATTTCAAATACGTGTTTTTTATGCGCTCAGACCTCGACCTCCGCGGTCCACGCGCACCACTCACCGAGGGAGACCTCAACTGATGCGTAATATGTTGCTTTTTTCACGGTGAACGGTGAGGGCGGATTTTTGTCTCCCCCACTGAAATATTTTTACTCGTCTTCATTTGTTTGTTTCTTCATTCGTTTTTGTTTTCTTCATCCCTCTCTCCTTACGTCTGGAGCAGTGTTGCCAAATTGGGGTGAAAAGACCGTACGCTTTACATTGATTTAAATGGGGGCGGAACGGCTTATTACCCTCGATCTGGCAACACTGGTCTGGAGCCGTGGCCCGAAATTTATCTCTCTCTCTCTCTCTCTCTTTGACCTTGAAAACACATGTGCTAGAAAAGGATGGATGGTGGGGCTCTCAAGTATCAAGTGACTTCAGCCCCTATCTCTGTCCTTTTACATAATAAATGCGTTCAAATGAGAAAAGCGAGAGAAAGACGAATTCCTGGGTGCGGCACACTATGGTGTGAGATCTAAAAAAAAATTGGCAAAAAATCAGTTAAAATAAACTGTAGGGAATACCCTACGAACACTTTCTCACACCATTTTTATCTGTGGGCGGCCCCCAGACCCCCCTTTGAAATGTTGGGGGAGTCCCCTGGACACCCCTTTCAAATGCTGGGGGAGACCCCGACCCCCTTTTAGAATTCTGGGGGAGACCCCCCCCCCCCAGTGGCAGACCCCCCTTTAGCGTTATGGGGGCGGCCCCCAGACCCCCCTTTGAAATGTTGGGGGAGACCCCAAACCCCCCTTTTAAATGCTGGGGGAGACCCCAGACCCCCTTTTAGAATTCTGGGGGAGTCCACCAGACCCGCAAATATTTATTCCATATTTTCATCTCTTAGACATAATTCTCCCTTCAATCCGAAGAGTTAGCAAATCTGTAGCGAAGCTGTACGAATAGTTGCCTACTTCATCAATTGAAGGCTAATTGAGATCCCTAAATTCTAATCTGATGTTGTTTTCAACAAGTTTTAGATTAATTCCAGATTCCGATAAGTTCATATTCTTTAAGTTGCATTCATACTATTTGTTGGAGTTTCTTTTTTTCCTTAGTTTTTATAGGTTGTCAAAATCGATTTGATTCTTGCATTTACTCCAATGAATACAATTTTTGGTTCCTTCCTTCAAACGGTGGATCTTCAAAATAATTTTTTAGTTTAGCAGATTAAATCTCCCTCCAAAGATGTGCTTTGTTTGTAGACTGCGTACACAAAATTTCAAAAAAATGTCAACAAAATTCATCCAGCCATTTTTGATTGACTCTTCTTTATACGTTTAATTTTCCTTATACGTTCTTTTTTTGGTTTGATGGAACCTACATTGCCTTTAAACGGTATCAGACTTAAGAGTTGTTTATTGTAGCTATACATGGAAAAAAAATTATGCCTAGGCAGATTGCAAACTTTTTGTTTTAATATTCATCAAACTTAATTGAGTCATGCTTGAATTACTTATTCCAAATATTATTTTTGTCTTTTTATTGGCTTAGTTTAAAAGATTTTTGCTCGATCGCACCTATATTGCACCATGAAACGGTCTTGAAGGTTTTTCATGATGACTGTATGAGAGAAATATTTTAATGGGTTGGTAACATGTTATGTTTGTGCAAAGTTTCATCAAAATTCATCCCATTAATGATTGACTCCATGTTTTAACATTAATTCCTCTCTTTATTTACCTAATTCTTTTTTTTTGGGTCGAACACTCTATTGATTTTTAAACTCTCTTAAGGGTTGTATATTGTAACTGTAAGAGATGCTTTCTTTTGTAGACTAATTGTAGATTGTATTTGCCAGTTTCTATCAATATTCATTGGACCAAACCTGAACTATCCCAATTAATAGGAATATGTTTTTACTTGCTTATATTCCCATATTTTTTTCTCAATCGCACCTATATTGCCTCTCGAAAAGGTTTTATCGGTTGTGTATGGTGACTAAGAAAGCAAAATATGTTAGTATTTTGATAGTGGATTGTGTGTACAAAAGTTTTATCAAAATTCATCGAGCCATACTTGATTGACTCCAAGTAAAAAAATTAATTTCTCACGATAATTCCATTTTTTGGCTCGAGCGCACTTATTTTGATTTTTTAAACGGTTTTAAGGGTTGAATATTGTAACTATGTGTGGTTTATTTTATAGTAGGCAGAATGCAGATTTTTTTTGCTAACTTTTATCAAAATTGATTGGGTCAAACTTGAATTATTCCAGCTTTACCCATTTTTACCCATTTTACCATTGATTTCAATGGAAATCATTTTTTCCCCATAACTAATCTAAAAGTTGAAATTTCAAAAAAACAAAAAAAGTGCCTCTGGGGAATCTAAAAAGCAATAGCTGTGCAAAATCTGGAAGCATAAGGACCAATATTTCAAAAGTTATGGGAGGTTACGGACGGACTGACGGACTGACGGACTGACGGACTGACTGACGGACAGACGCCACAGATTTTTTTTGCATAAATGTCTCTAAGTTAGAAAGGGTTAAGAAATATGGGAATATGATTGAAGTATGTTCTTTCTGATGGTATTAGACATGATGAGAGGCCATTATTTTGTAAAAATCATGATTGACTTAGTCGTGAGAGGCCAACTATCGCAACAAAATACCTTGAAAATCTCTGCGCCATCGCAATACTTTCTCAATTTTTCTAATTTCATTAGAGTGAGAAAGTAAAAAGGCATCAAAAATGGGGCTATTGCAATTAAGTTTTGCAGTGAGCAAATGAATAGTCCAATCTGATGTAATAACCATCGAAAATCACGAAAATCCCACTAAGAAGGTCTAAAATTCAGTAATAATTTCATACAACTGCTATAACGGTACGTTTGCAATGGCTGCTCAACGCAGGTATCATGGAAGATTCCTGTGTAATATGTCACTTTCTCTACGGAAACACAGAGCTATGACTCAATTCAGATAGGAATCTCCCACGATACCTGCGTTCCTCCGCCATTAAGCCCGATTCTGAGAGTAAATGTCGTGATTTTTTAGTGTACTCGTCGTCATTTTTACAGGTTTTCATGCAAGAATCAACTCTTCAATCCCCTGTAGCAAAAGTTTGCAAGAGCCCCACTATCGAAATCGCACTCATAATTTTAATGGATCTGTTGAAAATGTTTGCTAGGGTGTTTGAGAGGGTCGATTCTAATGTCAAAGCGCGTGAAAATCGCATTGCGAACATCGACAAGTCTCGAAATCCACTCACAAAAGTAATAAATTCGTTTAACAAAATTCAAGGATAGCTATCGAATGAGTGGGTCACAATGGGGGAGTCCCATATAATTGCAGCTTCCTCTATGATAAATCACTTTTCTCAGCATAGAGAGTTAAGCTTAGATAGGACGCCCCCATTGCGATCCGCTCATTTGACAGCCATCTTTGATTTTTTTTTTTAGTAGATTTTGAAACTTCCTGATGCTCCCATTGTTATTTTCACACTGAGAGAATTCTTTTTTTAGATTTGTTTCTTTTAAAATTCTTTTTTGAAGTATTTCGTTTGTGTTAAACAATCTGCACAGTGAAATATTGACTGTGGTAAAATTCCTTTAACCCAAGGAAAATGTCTGCTGCTCCAAGTAAAATATTCCTTGTTTGTGACAGTAATTCTGCTTCACGCGCAATCAGAACTTTACTTCGCGCAAGGAAAACCGCCACAAGTAAACGTGTTTCCTTGTTTTTTTTTTTAAAAAAAAAAAAAAATGATTTCTCTCACAATCAGTGCAGGTGATTTTACAACAAAATTTACCCTCTCTATATAGCTACAGCAACAGTTTGCAACAAACCCATTTAAAACTTTCCAGTGACATTTCTAGGTTTAAATTGCTTGCTTAAAATGTTCTCTGTGAGACTAAAATTGGTCTTGCAAGATTATAAGGGGTAAAAAATGAGAAATTTACGTTATCATTTTTGGCAACTTTTCAGCGATCTCAAACTATAGAGCGGTGGCTAGGCTTCCACCCATATTTCAAAAAAGTAAACAAGGGGGAGCAAAAATTCTTGCCGCTCAAGAAATGTCTTGAGGGTTAACCAGTTAACCACCCCGGATTAGAGAATCCACTCTCGGGTAAAATAAACTCATTCAAGTGGGATGGTATAGGAAGACTGAAGGGCAACCGCCCTTTCTTTTCAATGCAACGAGGCGGGACGGGTTCGAGGAAAACGCCTTGTATTCACAGTGAAACAGGGATTTGGAGTTTCTGTCACAGCTGCCGGGTAAGGGGAATAAAAATGAGGGGAGAGAGACAGCACTAGAGATTCTTGGCTTTTCTCTGTCAGAGCGGACAAAACCGTTTGGTTCATGGTGCCATGTCGATGACCTGAGGTCATAAACTAAGTACCTACCTCGATTCCATTAACAATGAGATGGTTCTAGATTCTGAATATTTCTGGGGATTTTTGAATCCACTAGATGATGTCACTAGCCATTCGGACCAAAACCATAATCTTTGGCGAATTTTCAACTTTAACTCCTTCAAATCAATACCGAATTTGCCCCTGACCTTATTCTTTTGTGTTTAAAGTTTTCCTCATTGAAAAGTGAACACTCAATTTCATTTTTATTCATTTTCATCGAGTAATATCAGAAATAATGTTGACAAATTCCAAACATTATCGGTCTAGGTTCGCCTATACTTCTGAAACGAGCTCTACCTTAGGCTATCGATTGAACAACATGAAAGTCTTACGAGGATTATTTTCAAAGAATGAAATTAAAAAAAAAAAAAGCGGGAAATATTGCAACACGGGTAACTCTCGCGATACTACAGTAAGCGCAAAGGGGAGGGGCCGGGGGGGGGGGGGGGGGGGGTTTGCGACCGTGCGGGTCCCGTCTCATCTCGCCCTGCCACTGTTCCCGAACCCCTAATTACACCGGCTATTAACATATCTGTAAGTTTTCTTTTGTTGCACATCATTTTCCTCGAATTATCCGCCGCGACCTCCGCACCCCCTCTTTCCCACCACTTTAACCTCCTTCCGCCACTCCCCCCCGCCCCCGCCCCCCCCCCCCCCGCATCTCTTTTCAGCGAACGCTAATCTCACTCTCATCCCCCATCGCATCTCTCGTATCCATCCGTGACCGTGTCCCCTCTCATGACAAGCGTTCTTGCTCATTACCCCCCCCCCCCCCGCTCTACCCCCCCCACTCCTCACACCCTCCCAACCCGCCACTAACACAGAATACATCTACATTGCGACCCTCATCTTAAGTTGCTCCGGTTTTCTTTTCAGAGTCAATTTACTCTTCGGCGAGGTTGCCAATTTAAGAAGTTTGGAAGAAGATCACGGAAATTTGTTCCTAGCAGTGGCGTAGCGTGCAATATGGCAACGTTGTACTGTGTCCATTTACACTCATGAAAAAGATCGAACTGTTGAGTGTTCGGTGAACACCTTCGCATTCGACCTTTTACATGGGTTTAAATGGACACATTACAACGTTGCCACATTGCACGCTACGCCACTGGTTTCTAGGTCAGTAATTTAATAATAGTTTATTTCATCGTAAATACTGAACATGAAGAAAAAGGAATAGAAAAACAATGGAACTGATGGGGTTTGCCCTAAAAGAAAAAATCTTGTGGAGGGTACACCCAAAAAAAAATAGATAACTAACAAAGTAAGATAAAAGATATTAGAAAAACAAATTGGACGTAAATTAATGCAAGAAATAAATAAATAAATAGGTAAATAAATGGATAAACAAATATATAAATAGATAAATAAATAAATAAAATAAAAAGAGATAAAAAAATAAATAAATAAATAATAGAAAAAAAGGAGAAGAAAATTGAAACGATGCGAAAAAAAGTTGTATGAATGGGTGAAAAAGTGAGTGAGTTAAAACAGGGTTCCATGCAACCATCATTGACGTCACCTGGATCCTTCAATTCATCGTATAGGCAAATCCAACTCCCCCAAGTGTGAACAGTTAACTACCTTCCCAATGGCGGAATGGGGCAGTTGCAAGGGTCTGAAATTTTGTGTTTTTTATAAAGAAAATGGTAGTTTTTGATGAGTTAAAAACAATGGTGCCTTTGGTTTTTTCCAAAGTGTCCCGGTTTTGGGGATACACACGTGTAAAGTTGTAAAAAATCGTCTGTGTAGTGACGTCACTACGCGGAATCCCCATTTGAAACAATGTATTTTGGGCCAAAATCTCATCTTCGGAGCAATGGGACTTAATTAGAAGCCAAAGGCATCTTTGTCCTCAGCTCATCCAGTACTTTCATTTTCTTTATAAAAAACACAACATTTCAGACCCTTGCAACTGCCCCATTTCGAACTAACCAGGTCTTGAAAAGGTTAAATAGGGCAGTTGCAAGGGTCTGAAATGTTGTGTTTTTTGTAAAGAAAATGAAAGTACTTGATGAGCTGAGGGTAAAGATGCCTTCGGTTTCTACTTAAGTCCCATTGTTCCGGAGATGAGATTTTCGCCCAAAATACATTGTTTTAAATGGGAATTCCGCGTAGTGACGTCACTACGCACCCGATTTCTTACAACTTTACACGTGTGTATCTCCGAAACCGAGACACCTAGGAAAAAACCAAAGGCACCATTGTTCTTAGCTCATCAAATACTATCATTCTCTATAAAAAAACACAACATTTCAGACCCTTGCAACTGCCCCATTGGAGAAAATGAACTAGACTTTTACTTCATTTGCATTAAGATTCGTAAAAATGCATCTTATTTTTTCTCATTTGTAAGTATTGTTATGTGACTTTCGTATCTATACGCGGAGAAAATGAACTAAACCTTTCCTTCATTTGCATTAAGATTCGTAAATCATCTTATTTTTTCTCATCAGTAGGTGTTGTTATGTGACTTACGTATCTATACGTTTTTAAACACACGGGAAATGTCCAAAATCTGATTTCCTCCAAGTTCCCTTCTTCTTCCTCCCTTCTTGACAACGTCGCTCGCCATCACCCAGCCCCCCCCCCCCACCCACTCATACTCAAGCTCTCTCAACCCCTATCTTCTTCTTTTCTCTCTCCTTTTTTCTCGCGCGTATAATCGTCGGCTGGAATGTTGCCAAATTGTGAAACCCTTTCTAATTTTTTTTTTTTTTTTTTTCAATCAACTCACAGTGACTTTTTCGGAACTGTAAACAGCTGGCAACAAAGGTCGGCTAGCAAGACCTATTATGAGTCGGAGACAGTATTATTTTGCGAGGGCTCCACATTTCCACAAAAACCTCGAATTAAGAAACGCATTTCAGCCATGAATGAAATGAAACGGGGGCCGAGGGTGCAAATGGGGAAAAAAGGAGAGGGGTGGTCGGAGGGGGTTGGAATAATAATAAAACGGGGGCGATAAAGAGACCAAGGCCCGTGGAATTGTTTCTCTGATGGCTTAAGAATTCTGCCTTTATTAAAAACATTGAAACACCACCATTGGCGGATCCTGGAATTTCTCTCTCTCTCTCTCTCTCTCTCTCTCTCTCTCTCTCTCTCTCTCTCTCTCTCTCTCTCTCTCTCTCTCTCTCTCTCTCTCTCTCTCTCTCTCTCTCTCTCTCTCTCTCTCTCTCTCTCTCTCTCTCTCTCTCTCTCTCTCACTCCATCTCTCTCTCCCCTTTTTTCTTTCTCCCCCCTTCTCATGAATTACTCGATGAAAGTATTCTTTGTGATTAAAATTGGTCTTGAAAGTTTATAAATGACAAATTGATGAGAAATTTACTTTCTGTTCTGATTTACGGCCACTTTTTGACCATCTCAGACTATCACGCAACGATAATATGATACGAACAGAGTGGGACAACTATGAGAATCGATTACCAACTTTGAACTACCGATTATATAATCTTTGTAATCAAGCTGACTTTACGATTATACTTTGTAATCAGCCGATCGGAAATGAAACAGCTTTCAAACTCCAATTTGAGTTTAATCTGTTTGATACTTTCAAAAATCATACATTATTTTTGTATAAATTAGAGTGTAAAACGGTAATAATCCTTGACTTTCGATAAATCGATAAATAGTTCTGGATCCCACTTCAATTACAGTTTGAAAACTTCCCGAGTGAAGGGGGAAAACTATCGACAATCACAACCATAAACTCCCCCCCCCCACAGCTTTCGTTTCATAAGTAAGGTTTTTTTTTATTACAGAAACAACTTCAGTAACAGGTTTCTTCACTGAATTTAATTAATGAATCCTTTCATTTCTACGGTCGCCACTTACATTCTAATTAGGTCAAGTACTTTGGTCGAATTCAATATTTTTTCATCCCACTTTTTCATTTAATTGTTATTGACATTTTATTTTTATTCCAATAAATTTGTGTTGAATGCGTTCATTTGATAACTTACTTTTAACGATACTCAAATCTAGGAAAGTGCTCTACTTTGAGCTTTGATATACACTATCTCAGTGAAATCCTGCAAATACTCCAGTTTCGGTCGTTTGGTCTTCTATTCACACGAATGCATTGACTATTTGTGTTCAACCCGAGGGTATCCAGGGTCGATTAGTTCCAACCGAGTCCACTACGTCGCGCTGCTCAAAAAGTCAACAGTTTTTGACTAAAATTGACGAGCGCTATAAAAACACGAATTTGAGGAAGGTCAGCACCTGCGAGCATACTTTAGACAGATAATCTGAAAGTTTCAAGCTGAAACACTCAAAAATAAAGCCGGAAATTATGAAATACGAAAATTTTCACAAAGCCTCAATGAGTGCGAGTGAGGCAGATAGACATATTATGACTAGCACTCACTCTCACTCACTAAGCTTATAGCGACATAGGTTTCATAATTTACCGCTTTAATGCTAAACCAATTTTGCTCATTTTGGGCTCAAAAACTCCATCAATTTTTTTTGCGGGTGCTGACGTTATTGGATTTTGAGTTTTATCTATGGTTTTAGTTTAAAACGCGATGAAAACACGACTTATCCTAAAAACGACTAGTGGCGCTATCCATCGGATTGAAATCTGGAAAAGTTTCGCCTGGAATCATCTTGTAAGCAAAAAAAAGAATTGGGAGATTTTTTCGTGGATTCTGGCCTATACACACCGCAGGTTTCACTAAATTTGCGATTAAGCCGTTGAATCGTTTCAGTATAATTAATTATTTTTTTCTTTCATCGGGATTCAATTTCAAGACGATTGAAGTTTTAAGAGCCCTTTGCGTCTTAATTACTATAATTTACCTGTGACTATTCAAGAGGGCCTTTGAATAAAATTCTGGTTGATTCGCATAACAAAAGAAACTTAATGGCAGGAGACGGGGGAAGAGAAAGGAGAGAGAGAGTGTGTGTGTGTGAGAGAGAGAGAGAGAGAAAGAGAGAAAGAGAGATCTTAATGGAGAGAGAGCGAGAAGAAAAAAGTTATTGTTCGATCGAAAATTTTCCGCGAAAGATTCGGGAACACGATACGAGCATTAATTAGTCTGATGAATGGAAGGAGGGTCTAAAAAGTTCAAGAAGGAAAGAGCTAGACACTGTTGCCAGATTATACCAATTTACGACTTTTAAGGGTGATTCCACGCCTCAACGGTAATACAACTTTTCGCTGAGGTCGGTAAATGTCATAGAAATCGCAAAATGAAGAATAGACGTTTTGAATGAGAAACTTTCTGTTAAGAAGATTGGAGGTTCTTTTTAGAGGAGTTGTGCTGGGATCATTATTCATTTACAGACCGCACTTCCTCTGTTTGAAGTTTTGCGGAGCCTACTGAAAACCACGAAAGAGACAGAAGGTATTATATACTTGTCCACAAAAACTCATGATTCAAAGCGTTATTGTATTGAGAGTGTTTTTAATGAGTTAAACGGGACCAACTTGGGGTTTTTTTCCGATAGATGGACTAACAATAACATGGAATTGTTAGGTACATAGAAACAACCCGTTTAACTCATCAGAAACACACGAAATCACACTTTGAAATATGAAAGTATGAGAACGAGCAAACAGTATGATTAAAGCATGGTTTTTTTAAAGAAACATAAAACAAAAAACAAAAAACAAAAAAAAACACGTCGATTATAAAATGAAGCGCACCGAAACGACTTTCCTCGTCACTAAGAAGCTCTAAATATCCTTCAAAAACCATTTTACAATACTTTTGACGCGATATTCGTCAACATTATTATCATAAAAATCCCCGATTTCTCCCCATAAATTTTCCATAAAACCACTTGATTTTTGCAAGTCGTGTTATCATCAAAGCTGATTGAGTTGGACATATAGGAAAAAGCTGACACCTATTAAGTTTTTTCAACCCAATTTTTGGATTCAAGTTCCCCTATAAAACTGGCTTATCATTTGTCCACGAAGATTTCATGATTTCCTTGGTGGAATAAAATTCCTGGAAATTTCAGGCTTTCCCTGAAGCTAAACGGTAAACGCCCTACAAAAATAATGACGCAAACTTCGCCTCTTTCCAGTTTCATCGTGCGAAAGCAATTCCGAGACGCAAGTGGAATTGTCAACGGGGGGGGGGGGGGGGGGGGGGAGGAGCCGATTATGCGAAATTGTGATTACGGGGAGAGGAGAGAGGTTAGAATTGAGAATTTCGGTCGAGCAGATTAAATATTGGGCTTTTGATCGTAAACTGGATTAGAGCCGCCGATACTCGGACAGGTGCTTGGTGCGACTCCGATGGTGTCCATCCGTTTATTGGTGAGCGCGAGTCGGTGCTCGGTGCTCAACGGTTTTGACTGCGCCCCAGGTTAATCCTCCGAATCCGCCTCCGAATGCACTCTTGTTTGTCTTCGGCTATTCGATTGGATTGCATTGGATTGTAACAGGATTGCGCCCTCTCCTCCCCTCCCATTTCTCCCCCCCTCACCCCCACCACCCCTTTTCGCATTTCTCTCCATTGTCATTTAGCTAACCTGGCAAATACCGTTTGTGGCGCGGGCGGGACGCCGCCGCTGTTCATTGACTCATACACAATCAATGCCGTGAATTGTTTCAACGAGGAAAGCTCGCTCTTCTATTTATATTCCTCGACTTCACGCGGACAAAAGCGAAAGCTTTTAATAGAAGTGAAAATGAGTCGGCGGCCGCTCGTGCGAATTTGAAATGAATCGATTTCTCTTCCAAATAGAATAAAATGAAAAAAATAAAAATACAAAAAAAACAGGCGGTTTTTCTGGAGAACAATTACTAAGCAATAACTGCCTCATCCTCTCACAAATGCACCCCACAATTAACCTCAAAAAGCCCAAACTTTGAGAGCCTCGAGCTTTTCCATAAGGCAACTACACAGAGTACTCTAATCAGAACGAAAACTCCCATAAGAGTCAATGGAAACAAGATTTGGAATTTACTGGCACACACTGGCAACTGTGCCTACTCACTTCTCAAGATGGCGGACATGCTTTTTCAGGCTATACAACCAATCACAACTCAGCCAGTTGCCGAAGATCTGCCGGATATTGCCGAAGATGCTCACTTTCGAACATGGCGGCCCGAAGTAAAGAATGTTTCAAAATGAATTAGAGTTTCCGTTCTGATTAGAGCATTCTGTGGCAACTACTCGGAAAAAAAATACCAAAACAAGGTTGCAAAACTGTCAATTAAGTAATTAAGTAGTACTACTAATGAAACAGCAAACAAAAAAATGAACGGGGGAAACAATAATAAATATAAAAAAAAAAACCTTCGCTCGAGGGACAAAAAATCTTAGACACTAAAAAGTGAAAAAAGCAACAACGACGCCAAAAATCACACAAAACACGTAACACCGTGTGATCCAAATCGCTACCATTCAATACTTTACAGGAGGTAAAATTGAACAAAACGGTCATAATGAACTGTGCAGTTATACACTGAATGTTGCATGATAGTGGTGGTGGTGGTGGTGGTGGTGGGAGGGGGGAGCGTAAAATAAACTGAGGCAGGTTTCGGAAGAATTGTGAAAAAAAATTACACGAAGTCGGAAAAAAATAACTGCGGTAGAATTTACCATCTGCATATAACTGATTTTTGAGTCACCTACCAAGTATGGCAAATTTCACAAAATGATTGTAAAATGTACCAACAAGTTAACTTAATTTACCATAATGTACGTTGCATTTACCAACTACTTGATAGCTAACTCCAAAATCAGCGCAGATGGAAGATTCTATACCAGTTTTTTTTTTTTTTTTTTTTTTTTTTTTCCTCCCCTCTATGAACGCTCTTCCTTAAAAATCAGCAGTACAGTCAAATTCGGTTTCATTCGAAAGAGCCGACTGATGTTTTACGGGCCCTTCTGCCAAAGTGCCAATAACTACCCCACTTAATGGGTCTGTGAAACACATTTGCTTGAATTGAATTTTCAAAACTACTTAAAGGACAGAGCTTATTAAAGTCTTTACGAGTTTAAGTTACGTTCTCTTTTTTTTTTTCTCACGAGATGTAACGGAGGAAAAATCGACTAAGAGCTGCAATAAATGAGAGGGGTTTTGAATATTTAAGCCGGGTTTATACGGCTTAATTGTTATTAAATGTGATAGTATGAGTCAACATCCGTTATCTTTGGCACATTTTTTTTTTAAAAAAAAGGAAAATTCAGTGAAAAAATTACCGAACGCAACATGCAAGCTTTTATTTTAAAGTTATGGACGCTTTCGCCTCACCGCTGCATCGCACCATAACGCCTCGATTGTACCAAATTAGAGTTCATCAATCTTGCATGGTTGACCTATAAAATTATTAAAATTCACTCGTTGTTCTTAAATTCGCACTTTCCAGCAACGAGCTAGAACTTAAGTTTCAACTTTTAAGTCCTACACGAAAGTTAAGCAGGCACGGAGCGACGAACGACATCGCGGGTGGGGTGGTATTACGCGGATTTTTGCTTTGTAATTTTAATCTTCGGTTAAATATTGCGATGAAGACTGAAATTGGTTTAGAATGGAAATACTACAGTATAAAAACAGTGTAAACAGCGGTATCTGAATACTGTTTGAAGCAGCAAACCAAGTGAGAAAATGTTGCTTCCCCCACTTCTTACACGGAGAAAGATTTCTGGTTGAAATTGCGGAACGTATTATTAATAATGGGGTAAAAAGAAATTCTTTTCAAAATAATAAGAATTCTTATTGATCTAACGATTCTTTTTTGTGATTCTTCTGAATCATCAGAACGTTCAATGGGTCTGTTGCAAACTTTTGCTACAACGATTAAGAGAGTATAATCTAATGTAAAATCGCCTAAGAATTCCATTGGTGACATCAGAAAGTCATAAAATGCAATAATAAACTCACAAGAGGCGTTTAATGGAATCCATGATGGCGGAGAAATATCGAGCAATTTGTATGCATACACCAGGAACATCCAAGGATAGCCAACCTCACAATATCGATCACAGCCAAACACAATGTAAACAAACACAGAACCTCTACCTCCAGTGAGGTTGTCAAAGTTGGCCATCCTTGGATGTTCACGGTGCATGCATACAGATTGCTCGATATTTTACCGCCATCTTGGATTTCATTAAACGCCTCTTGTGAGTTGATTATTGCATTTTATGACTTTCTGATGCCACCTATGGACTTTTCAGGCGATTTTACATTAGATTACACACTCTTAATCGTTGAAGCAAAAGTTTGCAACAGACCCATTGCACCGATGACAATTCTCGTTGAATCAATAAGAATTCTTATTATTTTAAAAGTAATTTCTTTTCACCCCAATTTCTTAATGTACGTTCCGTAATTTCAATCAGAAATTTTTCTCCGTGTACCTGCTGGTTTCTTCATTTCGAGAAATTTTTCGCAAGAAATGCTTACATTTACTTCTGCAAAATAGCTTTATAACACTCGTATATAGAAGCGTTCCAAACCAAGGTTCAGATGAATTTATTTAAAAATTTAATTTCATAAGAAAATTTCTTCTGCAAACTTTGGTTGCAACTATCTAGAGAGAGGTCTCGTCTAATGTAAGAGCTTTTGAAAATAACGTTGCGAACAGAAAGTTCCGAAATTGATTCGTAAAAACTCACGCGGAAAAAAACCGCTTTTGATACGTCAATAGAACCTATACTGTACGAGTAGAAAAATGACTCAGCAAAAGATTTTTAGCTGAGCATACATACCAAACCGTTTGTGCACCTTGACAAAGTTTTAGCATGTTTTGCTAAAGATATTTTGCTTACCCTTCCCCCTTCCCATTTTCATTTTTGTTTCTGTGCAATAGCTCGTAGATACACAGCTGCACCATAGCTCATATTCTTACCTGAAACAAACAAACAAACAAAACAATCACAGTTAGACTAAAAATAAACCAAAACAACTTGTCAAAATTTCAGACCCATTGCATCAATGGAGCTCTTGCAGGGTTTTGCTACAGACAATTAACATATCAATTCTGATGTAAAATGCTGCAAAAATAATGACGAGACCAATGGGTCTGTCGCAAACTTTCGCTACAGCGCTATTGAGTGTTCAATCTCACGAAAAATCGCGTGAATAGTCCATTGGTGACATCAGAAAGTCATAAAATGCAATAATAAACTCACGAGAGACGTTTAATGAAATCCAATATGGCGGTAAAATATCGATCAACATGTGTGCATGCACCAAGAACATCTAAGGATAGCCAACCTCACAATATCGATCACACCCAATCACAACGTAAATTAACACATAACCTCTGAAGCTGTCAGGTTGTCAACGTTGGCAATCCTTGGATGATAAAGGTGTATGCATACAGATTGCTCGATATTTTACCGCCATCTTGGATTTCATTAAACGTCTCTTGTGAGTTTATTATCGCATTTCATGACTTTCTGATGCCACCAATGGACTTTTCGGGCGAGTTTACTTACGATGAAACACTCTTTATCGTTGTAGCAAAAGTTTGCAACAGACCCATTAAAAAGTCCAAAATTCACTCCTCAAAGTAAAAGCTAAACTCAAAGTTCAGATGGATGACCCGTGATGTATGTTTGCACTGTTTTCTATTTGGGGCAATATCAGAATGTCCTAAAACGTATGTAAGTTTTGCACCCCAAACGAAGGAACAGGACATGAAATCAAGTGCCGTGTCTTTCTCGTTTATTACGCAACGCAGAACTTTTCTGTTGTTATCACCGTGCTCCCAGCGACAGAATATGTGTAAATGAACCTTCAAATTTACTTTTTGAAAGCAAATTCTCCAATCTCACCGTTTAAATTCGTAGGTTATGTTCTTTTGTTTGGGGTCCGAATCCGAGGTTGGTGCATACATGCAAGGGTGGTCACCCGACATTTCAAGTTAAACTTTCTCTGTGAGGAGTAAGCTAGTTTAAGACTTTTTTAATGGTCTCGTCTTTATTTCCGCAGCATTTGACACTAGAACCGATTGTCCATTTGCCTACAGCAAAACCTTGCAAGAGCTCCATTGCCTCATTTGTCTAATATTATTTTAGCATGAAAAGAAAAACAAACAAAAAACACGAAGTAAAAGATCGAATTAGCATAGCTACAGTAGACTGAGTGACGTTATCGAGAATTCTTTCGCATGCAATTATTCTGGGCAGCCGCCAAAACTGGGTGGGGGGCGGGGGGGGACCCTCATAAAATCATTCTCAAGTCTCAAATAAACTCCAAATCAGTCAAGATACCTGTTATCTTTGATATGGAACACATTTTAAATAAATCTGCCTTCTACTTCACCGATCTATCAGAAAGGAAACAGTTTAAGGATTGTTATTTTTATCTATTTTTCTTTCACTCAGATAAGTCAATCCACTCATTCCTAGAAGCTCTTGAATTTTGCTCGGCGCGTGGCGAATCGACCGGAGCGAAACTTAGAAGTTTAGTAACAGCTCATTAATTGTCGTATATTTACTCAATCGTTTTTACGTATACTTCGTAGGCTGCTTTAAATGCAGCTTAAAGTAGTCCCGAATAAACAAGCCAAAAGCTAAATATCGGTATATATCATAATGGTTTGCTTTTTTTTATTGTTTTTTTTGTTTTTGTTTTTGTTTTTTTCTTTTAATAAATTCTGACTACGGCTGCAAATCAAAGAAGCTTTTCTGAATTCGAACTCGAATCAGGGCACATTAGTTTCATTTAACTATTAAGGTTTCAAACAGGTTTAGTCCGAAACTGCCGAAAGTTAAACTGCCAGTTAGGATTGTCATCAATGAATTGACCTTGAAATCCAAGATGTCAGGACACAAATACTTTTAACTCAAGTAGTATTCGCGGAGAAAAATGTGATTACCTGTTAGTGAATTCAATTTCGTAATACCTCTTTATAGCACCGTACCGTACCGGCACGACATGCGGTAATTCGTTTATCGAATTCAGGAAATAATGAAAGCAAATACAAATCTATATCGCGTCTGATGAGCTTTGCATTCGAGATTTTGAGAAGTTCAAGTGCAGGCTCATCGAAGATAAGACATTAAGCAGTGGTCTCAAGACGTTGTCATGAGGGTCAATTGACAGGACATCTCGAAACAGAGAACCATGGTCTCGATTCCAATATTTTCGGCCATAAATCAGGGAAAAATGAGATTTTTTTTTTTTTTTTTTTTTTTATAAAATAAACGTTTTCTAAAGAAGCTGAGCATAATTAAAGAGGCTATATCTTTAAAATGACCCCAAAAAGGCTAAAATTTTAGCATTTAGAGGCTTTTTGATAAGTAGAACACAATGGAGCTCTTGCAAACTTTTACTATAAGCAAATAAGTAGTCCAACCTGATGTATAGACCAGCGAAAATCACGAAAATCACACTAAGAAAGTCTAAAATTCATTGATAAACTCACATTACATGGGCGCCCGCAGAAAAATTTCCAAGGGGGGGCAAAATTTTTAAACCTCAATGGAAGGTCTAGGCGACCCCCCCCCCCCCCGGGAGGAAAAGGGATTTTTTTTTCATCCAAATTGTGTACAATTACTAAGCCATGGAAGGTGTATCAAATATAATAGTAATAATTTTGACGTGTTTGATATAATGGACAAAGGAACAGCAGACGAAAATGATATCAAGGAAAATGTTTAATTCTACTATTCCTTGCAAAAAATGAGTTAACATTACAAAAGAAACAAATATTGAAGTTTGTTAACTATTACTCCTTTGATCAACATTGCATTTCCTTTTTTCCTTTCATTTTTTACCGTGAAATTTTGACTTTTTTGAATTCCAAGGGGGGGGGGGGGCAAGTGCCCCCCCTTGCCCCCCGCTGCGGGTGCCCAAGCTCACATAACTGCTATAACTACAAGGTCGTAATGGTGGTTCAACGCAGGTATCACGGGAGATTCCTTTCTATTATGTCACTTTCTCTACGGAAACACAGAGATATGTCTCAATTTAGATAGGCATCTCCCAAGAAACATGCGACGCGTCTCTCCGCCACTGAGCCCGATTCTGAGAGTGAAATACACGATTGTTTTAGTGTACTTATCGTCATTTTAACAGGTTCTTATGCAATAATCAACTCTTCAATCCCCTACTGCAAAAGTTTGCAGGAGCCCCATTGAAGAGGCTATATTTTTAAAATAGCGATCATTTTGGACCCCAAAAAAGGTAAAATTGCACTATTTGGTGGCTTTTTGATACTTAGCACAGTTTTCCACAAATTGATCTCTTGTAACTGAGTCTTTAAATCTGAGGAGATAGTTCTATGAAAATAAAAGTAATAATAATAATAAAAAAAAAAAATTAAGTAAATAAATAAATAAATAAATAATAATAATAAAAACATAATTTGGCCACATGGTATAACAAATACTTTAGAGTTGGGCAAACTCATCAGCTGGGGTATATAAAGACAATAAAAAAAGAGAAAAAAATCATACAAAAATATGAAAGTAAAAGTAAAAAAGTAAACATTTCATACTTTAAACTAATTACAAGCATGTTGGCTACGCCATCGATGCGATACCAAATTAAGAATTTGAGAATCACGTCCATACATGGTGGCGACAATCAAAAAGCCGCAGTGATAGCCGTGAACTCATTAAAGTTCACGCATATCTCCTGTGCTTTGTTCAAAGACAAAACTAGTTTGTAGTAGTTAGTCAGTACTAGCTTACATGCGGTAATCGAGTGGTCACAAGACTGTCAAAACGTGTTTGAAAAAAAAATTTCCACAACAATAAGCGAGGATTTGCATTAGTTGGGTCGTTTCAATCAAAGAGGAGCTGTTCAAGTGGTTTCATGATCATACCATGCACCACGTGGTAAAAATTTGAAGTTGCAGTTTTGCCATGTTTTTATGGAACGACAACATTTAATTTATAGATTCAACAGTGGCGAGCGTGAAAAGTGGCAAGTTGTATTCTGCTCCTTTGAATCAAAGAAAAACTTCCGACAGTGGGGCTCTTGCAAACTTTTGCTGTGAGTAAATGGATAGTCCATTCTGATGTAAAAAACCAACGAAAATCACACTAAAAAAGTCTAAAACTCAATAATAAACTCACAAAACAGCTATAACGCCAAGATCGTAATGGCGGCTCAACGAAGGTATCATGGGATATTCCTGCATCTATTATGCCACTTTCTTTCCAAAAACACAGAGATAGCTAGGTACGTCTCAATTTAGATAGGAGCCTCCCATGATACCTGCAACTCTCCGCCATTAAGCCCGATTTTTAGAGTGAATTTCATGATTTTTTAGTGTACTCATCGTTATTTTAATAGGTTAATATGCAAGAATCAACTCTTCAATCCTCAACAGCAAAATTTTGCAAGACCCCCATTGGGCCACCCTCGAATTTAACCTCTTGTATTGATTTACACAGACAGATTTGCAACGTTGTAAATTTGTTTTTTATTCTCAAAAAAATAATGTCTAGACTTAAAACACCCTTTTCACTTTGAATGGCTCGTACGTTTGATAATTAAAGGGTTTTAGATGATTCGTTTTTATTATAAAATTTAAAGATGGTTCAGATAACTCCAAAGCCCCGATCCTTGGAATTCCTGACTTTTGGATAGACTGCGGACAAGAATGAAACACAGTGATTGGAAACGTGGTTGTGGTTGCTGAGTCCAATGAAAATACGGAATTTTTCTAATTGGTTATCGGGTGCTCGGAGGAAATGTATGAGGTAATAAAAGCCATTCCAAAAAAATGTAAACGGTGAAAAAAATTCCAAAGCATTTAATAATTTTATGTCCAAATTACAAATTGTTTAGTATCATTTTACGTCCAAAGAATTTAATTTCCAATGTAATTTTTGATCCAAATGAGACTTATTTGTCCAATTAAATTTTCAATCTAAAGTATACCCGTCTATTACGACCGATCCTATACGTCCGACACAATAATCAGAACTTAGCGATTACCTTTAAATACCTGCATGTAAGTAGTAATACATTCCAAAAAATTGCATACGAGTAATTATTATAATTATTTTTTTCTCTCTCATTGCCCTTCAGCGCTAGTGCGGTTACTTTGATTTACAAACTTTGCGTTAATCTACGTCGAATAACACTATCAAAATCTCAAGGATGCAGAGTGATCAATCAATTTTTTAATCCTTTTTAAGTTGACCTCGAAGAACGTAAAAAATCAAGAGAACACGTGAGTCAACAACAAAGACAAGCAATTCTTTTATCAATTTCATTTCCCTCGATTCTTCAAAAATGGCTGCAGAAAACCAGAAATATAGATGGAGGGGGTGTCAAAGAGGATTTGACTTGTGCGGGTCGATCATTTACTTCATCGCTAAACTGATCATTAAGACTGTGTATGAGTGATTATATTGGTCGACAATTTTAAAACATAGCCGTTGCTGTGGTAATCATCCTTATATTGCCCGTTTTTAAAGGTTACTAATGAACAACCTTTAACTAACGAGACTCTTAACGATTGTTACCATAGCAACGGCCAAGAGTTACGAATTTCGACCAATAGAATCGAATCACTCATACACAGTCTTAACGATCGGTTTAGCGATGAAGTAAAATGATCGGCCCGCTTGTAGAAGATTATGCTGATTAAAATCGGTGATCAACATACTGCATCAAGGGAGCAATGAAAACTTAGTAAGAAATTAGAATCAGATTTGACCAAACAGCGGAAGAGTCAAATTCAAGGTGAAATAGACCGGATACCGGTCTAAAAATGAAAATAGAACAGGAGGAAAATTGAAGAGATAACAAATGCACAACAGAGATCTTACAATGAGAGAAAGCGATTGTTCCGATTCGCCGTTTCAAGTTCGCAATGAAAATTGATGGAAAATTGTTTTCTGCTTGAACGTGAGTAGAGCAAGGTGATAAGACACACGGATTAAAACGAACATGAATGCATTCGTGTAGGTACTATGAATTTCAAAGAGAGAGAGAGAGAGAGAGAGAGAGAGAGAGAAGAGAGAGAGAGAGAGAGAGGGGATGATGATGAACTGTTTTATTGAAAAAAGA
The DNA here is from genome assembly GCA_011764245.1 of Trialeurodes vaporariorum. NCBI lineage: Eukaryota > Metazoa > Arthropoda > Insecta > Hemiptera > Aleyrodidae > Trialeurodes > Trialeurodes vaporariorum. The sequence continues at coordinate 11,709,834 of VMOF01000024.1, read as the reverse complement.
ACTAAAGCTAATAACATAAGTAAAACAAGAAAGCATACAGTTTTCAGGCAAAGTTTAGGCGAGAGAGAGAGAGAGAGAGAGAGAGAGAGAGAGAGAGAGAGAGAGAGAGAGAGAGAGAGAGAGAGAGAGAGAGAGAGAGAGAGAGAGAGAGAGAGCTGCCATCGTTATTTTAGGAGGTTTTTACTCCAAAATCTACTATTAAATCGCTTATAGAAAAAGTGTGCAACAGCCTCATTAAGATATACACAAGAGTCTGAAACTTAAATAGCCAAAAGTCATTAACATTATATATCTCCATAGGAGATTTTGAGAAAAGAAAAATGAACAAAATATCATTAAATTATCGCCAGTAGATTTTCAGAGAGAGGTAACTTAAACTCGGTACATTATACATCGGCGGCGAGATAGGGGAATCCGACTTCCTTTAAGTTAGACAAAGGCAGTGGCGTCGCGTGCAATTTGGCAACAATGTATTCTATCCATTTAAACTCGTATAAAATATCGAATTCAGGAGGTGAACAGTGCACAAGGAAAATTCGATATATTTAATGAGTTTAAATAAAGCAATTGCATTGTTGCCAGATGACACGCGACGCCGCTGGACAAAGGTTCAATGAAATGAGAATCATTAATCCGTTTCGTTGATTTGAAGGAGGGTTCGAATGACAGGTGAATAGATATTATTGCAACAACAACAAAGATGGCGTAATATCGATTACAGGTGAGAAATGATTAGCACTGATTTACTTTACCTATCGAGCCCGGTTACATAATGATGAAACGGGCTTAAACTTTGAGTGGATAAAACACGTTGACATAAACGCTTATTATTCAACTCAATATCAACATTGGAACAATATCTACATCGAATATTGGAAAAGACTCTCATTTTTTGATCGCAAACTCAACAAGTCTATAAGAGAAAAGTGTCCGCACAAAAGACACGGCAAATACTAAAATCAATCTAAAATTAAATATACTGAATTTCAATTTTCCGGAGGACAGTTTAAAAGGTCATTATTTTTCAGCCAACGCCCTCTCCACTCTCTAGTCTTCATAGTTAAACAATATTTTAAGCGGGACCTGACAAGGCCGCAATTTCAATCTTTCTCGGGAAATGTCAAGACCAAAATCTATCGGATTTTTTGTGCCTACGATCTTTTACTCCCAAGTTTTATTCGCACCAGTGGCGGCCCGTGCAATGTGGCAACAACGTATTCTCTCCATTTGAACATATGTAAAACAATCGATTTTCAGGAGGTGCAATCCACCCACAAGATATCGATACGTTTGCATAGATTTAAATGCTAAATAAGCATAGTTGCCAAATTGCACCAGCCGCCACTGCTTCGCACTAATTTTTCCCGAGAGACTTGGGAAAGACACGGATGTAACCTCTATAAACGATACATGTGAATTTATTTCAAATTAAGACTTGCAATTAAATGTGAGCTTCCAAAAGTCAAATGTTTCACACCACAAACTTTTCATAAAAGACGATAACAAGCTTTGCAAAAATTTCTCAGCAAAATACTTTAAACTTGTAATCAAAGATGTACATCACCTTCGTGAAAAATTTAAAAAACAATACAGAAAGATCAATAGTTTTCCTGGTTCTGACTTGTGTGTAGTATTTTCCAAGCCGGCAGAATCTTCCGCAACCTGTGTATTCTTCTGCAATCCCAAAGATTGTTTGCCGCACGAACTCTGTTTTGTCACACTTTTTGCAAACTGGTTATTTTTTCGCGGTCAATGAAATTTTGCCTTAAAATCAGCGCGCTCGACAGAATTTTACCTCCAAATTACCACATTTTTGCCACAATTTGCCACAAAATATCCTTTTCTGCCACACCGATTACGCAATCCGAGATTGCCGGATCGGGAATTTTCTGCAGGCGCAGTATTTTCCATCATCACCTATATATTATTTACAAAAGGCAATAAATGTGATGATAAGAACTTTCACTCTAAAATGCACACCTGCTACAGCAAAAAACGATCAAAAAGCGTAATAATGAATGAAAATATGAATTAGAAAAATAGTGGGTAAAAAATGCGCAATAACTTAACAATATATATCCGTGGACCCCCCCCCCCCCTTTCCCATTTTTTTTTTTTTATCAAATATCATCCACTTCTTCTCGGCACTAGTAATTCCGGAAATTCTCGAGACGCACGAGAACATAAAAAATCAAAATAACGAGAAGAGCTTAAAACAGGGGGGGGGGGGGGGGCTCGGAAGGTTTCAATCGTCCTCCATCCACAATTTTTTAAACGAGGGATGATACAGAAAAAGTAGCATTAACGACGTCGTTATCTTTCGTAAAGATAAGCGTTTGAAAGTCCCACCCTTTTTGTCCCTTTGAAGTTTAGAACGGACCTTACACGGAAGTCGGAAAAGGCAAGAAACTGAATAAGTGATCGATGATGCCAAACTGTGCCTAAGACTTCATCCATCCAACGAGCTTTGAATTTATCTAGAACGACATTTTTAACGGGTGAGCTAGGTAAACAATGAAGCGGATTTCTAGATTAAGGTTAAATCGTGATTCTTTTGTCTTTGTCGCGCACAAAAACGCAAAAAATCACCCACGTGCCACTATAGACCAATTCAGAGTTCCTTACGCCAATCTCTGCAGTGAGTTACATGAGGTAAAAAATCGGAGTTTGATTCTCAATGAGTGGAGGCATGACCAACTTTCACAATAGACGCTTTTCAACAGGGAGTTAACGCATTCGTGCGATGGTATTGCATAGTCAAGAAATGAAGGCGTTTCTTAATGCAGAATGGGGCTTATGCAAACTTTTGCCATCGGGTATTGAAGAGTTGATTCTTGCATAAAACCCTGTGACAATGACGATGAGTACAATAAAAACTTACGAAATTCACTCTCAGAATCTGGCTTAATGGCGGGAAGACGCAGGTATCATGGGAGTGGGAGATTCTTATCTGAATTGAGATATATGTCTGTGTTTCCTTAGAGAAAGTGACATAATAGACAGGAATCTCCCATGATACCTGCGAATTGAGCCGTCATTACGAACTTGCCGTTAGCAGTTATGTGAGTTTAATACTGAATTTCATACTTTCTTATTGAGCTTTTCGTGATTTACGCTGGTTTTTACATCAGATTGGACTTTTCGTCTGTTCGCACAGCAAAAGTTTGCAAGAGCCCCATTCGGTGGTATATAAAACTTGAAAACTCGACATTTTTAGGTGATCTGTAGGTACTCACATGGCAACACCGAAGGCCGAAGGGGGGTCCACAAAATTGTGAGGGGCTTGAGGGGTTAACGGTTGAGATTATTGCGTGGAGCGTACTCTAACATCTTTGAAAAATTCTTCCGGGCAAAAGAACTTGGATGACGGCGAAATATACCGAGTAAAAAACATGAAAAAGATATATATGTATATGTATGTATAAATAAAAAAAGAAAAGAAAGGAGAAACGGGAGAGTAAAAGGAGAAAAGAATCGAGGGGGAGAATGGAGGTCATTACTTATTTTAATCTCGGAACTCATTACGCCTCGTTTCAGTTTTCTTCCGAGCAGCGGACAGCGTGCCCAGATCAAGAAGGATAAACGGGATAAACCCTCACATCGATGCGTTCTTCAGGTTGAAATATGTAGAATAAAAGGGATTTTCCGTAGATATGGCAACCTTGGAAGGGAACGCGAGGTGCGGGGCTTGTTTCCCGCTGCCACTGCATGAATAAGCGTCGCGTCGCGCCTTCCATTCGTCGCTCTGCAATCCGCGACTCTCGCCCGTATCTGGTTCGGCCGCCACGCGCTACCGTGCACCGTGCGGCCAGGCGCAAAAAACCGGTGATGCCAGGTTAGGCCAAAAAAACACCAGGGCCCAAAAGATGGTCGGGACGGATGATTCTTGAACCAAGTTTACCCACCCAAGAACCTCAACAAACATCAAACATCAGTCAACGGACCGCATCAGACCGGTCACAAAACAGCGGCACAAGAAAGTAACCTCAAAATAAGTATCACGAGAGGGACACCCAAAGAGTAAACAAGAGTCGCAATTGAATGGAAGGCCTGCGTGGTCAACGTAGATAAGGGATCGGAACGCGGGCTGGCCTCTGATTGGCTGCAACGCGTGGAGCAAAAATGACTCGGGGTATAAGGAAAATAACACGGGATTTTCGATCCGAGGCGTTTATCTCGAAACCTAAGCAAAATCGTAACTGAACAATTTATACGAGTCGATTCAGCAGATTTTTCCGAACAATTTGATAGGTCACAAGTGCCGCTTCATTGCAAATTCGAAAAGACTGTTTCAGTTTAAAAGTACGCACAATAGTGTGATTACATGCTTATTGGCGTGTGTTTGAGCAGTGTTTGAGTAACTCACTATTGTGAGTACTTTTCAACTGAAACAGTCTTTTCGAATTTGCAATAAAGTGGCACTTATGACCTATCAAATTGTTCGGAAAAATCTGCTGAATCCACTCGTATCAATTGTTTTCTTGCGATTTTGCTTAGGTTTCGAGATAAACGCCCCGGAACGAAAATCCCGTGTTATTTTCTCTATACCCCGAGTCATTTTTGCTCCACGCGTTGCAGCCAATCAGAGGCCAGCCCGCGTTCCGATCCCTTATCTACGTTGACCACGCAGGCCTTCCATTCAATTGCGACTCTTGTTTACTATTTGGGGACACCGAAACGAATCGTAGCACTCAGGAGGATTCGGGTGGACTCTAGACCGGCCCTAAAAGACACAGGGTAGGGAAGGAACACTCTCAACATTAAGTAGGCCTCTTTAGCGACATAACTGTCCGCGACAAGCACCAAACATCAGTGTTCTTTTTAACTAAATTTTAATGTATATCAATGAATTTTCTTGTTAATTACATAAAAATTGTGCAACTCCACAGTATTTGAGACGGTGATGTCAAAAATGAGATCATTTTCTACGTAACTTGTCAAAATTTTACGCATATATTCTACTTTGAAGCATTTTTCGCGATAAAGTATAAATTGTGGAAAATCTAGATAGTTTCGACCATAACTAAGGCCAAATTCGAACTCGGCAGGTCAATTTACGTCCGTTGCTGCGTTTTTGATGCGATACGAGGTCCAATAATAAGAAAAAACTCCATTTTTGTGTGTAGGGACCCTTGTTTTCTGTTCATAGGGGGCAGACATCTATGTCGTTAAAGCGTAAAAACCCTCAACATTCTGATGTTCCGTTAAAGATATGTGAAGTTAGATCTGCCATTTTCGGGGACGACCCAAAGCCCATCGGCCCCGAACATTTTTTGAGCCCCGTACGCACACGCTCGCAAAAGAATTTTGAAGAATCCCAAAGGGTCAGTTACTCTGTCAAAAGATTCCACCTATGATGACTTACAGCGCAAAGCCCATCCGATCCGAACATTATTTTAGGCCCAGGGACCAATAAATGTTTGGAACGGCCGGCCTTTGGTTCGTATCTAAAAATAGCGATTCTAACCTCACATTTCATTAACGGCGCATCGGAATGTTGGGAGCGCTCCCAACTTTACGTTGCTTAGGGCGGGTATAGATTCAACCTGACTCACACTAAGTGCTGCGATTTGTTTGTTTACGTCAGAGACAATAGGAGGCAGGTTGAAGAAAAATATGCACGTGATACGACAGGAGAGAAGAGAGAAAAAAAATACAAAAAAACAAAATCAGGACCTTCCGCGAGCTGAAGTATTTTGTTCTTGGTTAAATACATCTTGCCCATGTTTGCGCGCGGTGGCAACTTTTTTTTTTTCGGGGTCTCAGCAGAACACCGCTAACATGGTCCATACGTTGACTGATGAGAAACACCATTGAGATTTTTGCCTAGTGAAACCAGAAGCACCGAAATAGCATCAGTCAACGCATGGACCGTGTTGGATGGTGCACTCTCATCATGCTCCCTGTGTTAATTCCTGTTGAGTCCCGAAAAATAAGTCAGCCACCGCGCGCACGGCTAGTGCGTGGTCTCTATTATATATTGTCTCTGGTTTACGTCTTGCAGTACATATTTTGAGGTTAGTTTGTGGGGTTGCCATTTTTAAACGGTCCGATGCGGTCTGTTGAGTGGTGGCCGATGCTTGTTGAGGTACTTGTTGGGGGGTGGACTTTGGGTCGAGGACCGTCTGTACCGAACATTTCTTGGTCCCAGATTTCCAATGAGAACCAACGTAAAATCCGGTTAATTTTTAACCCAATCTGACAACACAGCGAAAGACGCAACACGACGAGCCTGGACGGTTAATAAATTCTAGCGCTCGACTTTCTTGACTTAACCTCAATCGCCCGAGTGTGCGTTCGTGCTACCGTCCTCGGTCCGTACCGCGGAAGGGCAGGAAAGAGTTTGTGCACCTCTACATAGGACAAGGGGGTGCGGGGGTGCGGATAAGGGGGTTGAGGAGGCAGGTTGAAGAAAAATATGCACGTGATACGACAGGAGAGAAGAGAGAAAAAAAAAATACAAAAAAACAAAATCACGACCTTCCGCGAACTGAAGTATTTTGTTCTTGGTTAAATACAGCTCGTTCTGGGTTTACCGTTTGCCCCCTTCCCTTCCATCAACCCCTTCGACCCCTCGCCGTAACTTTACTTCGTTACAACCCCTCTTTTTATTTCACTGCGTATTACTCCCCCCCCCCTTCTTCTTCTGCGCCACCGTGTTCCATGCCAACTTTTTTAATTGCGAATTAACAAGATTTAATTCTGGCAACCCGACAGGCACTTCACATGCGGCGATTCAGATCGGGGAGGGGGGGGGAGGTTTGGTTGGTTCAGGAAATCGAGCTGTGGGAAAGAAGAAACGTGGATGGTGGGGGATAAAGTAAATACAGACACTCCGAGTTCAAAGAGCCTTCACCCTCTATCCTTTGCTCACCGTGAAAAAATAGAAATAAAAACCCGTGCATAAACTGTTTGAGAATTTTTGAAATAATAACAAGTTGGAGGCGACGCGACGCGACGCTACGCTAAGACACAGGGCTACCGTTTTGCGTATACTCAATGCTATTTTTCTATTCACCGATGATTCCACCGGTTGAGAAAAGATTACACTGTTCAGTCCAGTGTATGACTGTAATGCACAAAAATACTCGCATCTGCAATCTTTCCTCAATCGGTGGAAACGCCGCGCCGCGCCGTGAATTAATAAAAAAATCCGCAAGTTTATAAAAGTCATCGACGACTCCACCGGTTGAGGAAATATTACAGATGCGAGTATTTTAGTTCATTACAGTCATACACTGAACTGAACTGTGTAATCTTTTCTCAACCGGTGGAATCATCGGTGAATAGAAAAAAAGCACTGATTATACGCAACACGGCAGCCCTGCTACGACTACCGATCCTGATAGCTTCATATGCTAGCTCACTGATGAGAGACCGTTGGTAAAATTTGTTCCAGAAGTGAAGGTGCGGAAAACACGATAATCTTTGGCGAATTTTTAATTTTCATTCCTTCAAATCAAAACAACACTTCAATGCGAATTTAGCCTTTTGATTTAGTGTTCCTTAATTAAAAGCCATCACTCGTAATTTATTTTCATCCATTCTTTCATAATTTCATTCATATCTTCTGATGTTATTTTAAATGGGAAAACAGACTCACGAGCAGACCTGCCTTTCTGGTAGGCTTTCAATGGCTGACAAGGCGCAGGGCTCTCTTAACGTCCCCTCTGCTCTTCCGAGGCACCATCAATGTTATTTTAGATGGGGAAACAGACTCCCGAGCAGAGCTGTCTTTCTGGTGGGCTTTCAATCGCTGGCAAGACGCAGGGCTCTCAACACGTCCCCGCTGCTCTTCCGGTGCACTGTCAATGTTATTTTAAATGGGGGAATAGACTTTCGAGCAGACCTGTCTTTTTGGAGGGCTTTAAATCGCTGACAAGGCGGAGGGCTCTCAAAACGACCCCCCTCCTCTTCCGAGGCACCGTCCATGTTATTTTAGATGGGGAAACAGACTTACGAACAGCCCTGTCTTTCTGCTGGGCTTTTAATCGCTGACAATGCGCAGGGCTCTCAAAACGTCCCATCTGCTCTTCCGGGGCACCACGACTGTTATTTTAAATGGTGAAATAGACTTACGAGCAGACTTGTCCTTCTCGTGAGCTTTTAATCGCTGACAAGGAGCAGGGCTCTCAAAACGACCCCTCTGCTCTTCCGAGGCACTGTCAATGTTATTTTAAATGGGGAAATAGACTTTCGAGCAGACCCGTCTTTTTGGTGGGCTTTAAATCGCTGACAAGGCGCAGGGCTCTCAAAACGCCCCATCTGCTCTTCCGGGGCACCGCGACTGTTCTTTTAAATGGTGAAACAGACTTACGAGCAGACCTGTCTTTCTGGTGGGCTTTTAATCGCTGACAAGGCGCAGGGCTCTCAAAACGTCCCCTCTGCTCTTCCGCTGCACCGCTAATGTTATTTTAAATGGAAAAACAGACTTACGAGCAGACCTGTCTTTTTGGTGGGATTTTAATCGCTGGCAAGGCGCAGGGCTCTTAAAACGTCCCCTCTGCTCTTCCGCTGCACCGCTCATGTTATTTTAAATGGAAAAACAGACTTACGAGCAGACCTGTCTTTTCGGTGAGCTTTTAATCGCTGACAAGGCGCAGGGCTCTCAAAACGTCCCATCTGCTCTTCCGGGGCACCACGACTGTTATTTTAAATGGTGAAACAGACTTACGAGCAGCCGTGTCTTTCTGGTGAGCTTTTAATCGCTGACAAGGCGCAGGGCTCTCAAAACGCCCCATCTGCTCCTCCGGGGCACCGCGAATGTTATTTTAAATGGTGAAACAGACTTACGAGCAGACCTGTCTTTTTGGTGGGCTTTTAATCGCTGACAAGGCGCAGGGCTCTCAAAACGTCCCATCTGCTCTTCCGGGGCACCGCGACTGTTATTTTAAATGGTGAAACAGACTTACGAGCAGACTTGTCCTTCTCGTAAGCTTTTAATCGCTGACAAGGCGCATAGGGCTCTCAAAACGTCCCCCTGCCCTTCATCAGGGGCACCGGCGCGCCGAGCGCGCATAGAGCCTAAAACTCATGACCAATCAGAGGTTGACTGCCCTCCTGTCTGAACTCTCTACAATACATACAAGGACTCTAGCACGGTGGACACTCGAGACTCCATTTTCAGAAAAAGTTTATATGAACAAAATATGATGTTGCCAGATTAAACTCAAAGCCACTGGCGATACTCTTCACTCATCAAATGGTGAGGCCAAACGAACCGGACGATGACACCACAGTTATATGTATGTGACACACGTAACGAAGTATCCATATTGAATGACACAAATAATTATCTATCTTGCACGATCTTCCGTCTTAAAATCGACGGGCACCTGAAACACTGATCGGAGAAGCCTGATAAACCTTGACCTCAGTCTGAATTTACATACGCCTGAAAACTCTAAATAGACTAAAATCAAGAGCAGGTATCGTTCGTTGTTGTTTGGTGTTTCTCGCAAAGTTGTGACGCGGAGATGAACCGAGCGTAAACAAAATTGTGAACAACTGACAGTTTGTTATTATTTTCTCCGTGAGCTCCCAACACGCTGTGCTTGATACGCCAAGTTCAAAGCTGTGTAATCGCACAGTAGGTCAAGCTAAATACAAATTTTTTGGCAGTGGAGAGGCGTAAATGGGTCTGTTGGGTACACTTTTGCTGCGGCAATACGGCACATTGATTCTAACATAAAATCCCGGAAAAGTATCGATGCGGACATTGAAAACTTTCAAAATCGACTCATTCACTTGGGAAATCAGTTCCAATGAATGGGGCTCTTGCAAACTTTTGCTACGGAGGATTGAAGAGTTGATTCTTGCATAAAAACCAGTGAAAATTACAATAAGTACACTAAAAAATCACGGAATACAATATCAGAATCGAGCTTAATGGCGGAGAGACGCAGGTTTCAAGGGAGATTCCCATCTAAATTGAGACCCGTAGAGAAAGTGACATAATTGACAGGAATATCCCATGATACCTGCGTTGAACCGCCAATACGAACTGGTCCTTATGGCATTAATGAGAGTTTATTACTGAATTTTAGACTTCCTCTGTGTGATTTTCGTGATTTTCTCTGGTTTTTGCATCATATTGTCCGGACTATATTCATTCGCTCACAGCAAAAGTTTGCTAGAGCCCCATTCTAACAACCAGCGCGACTCTCAGTGGCGGCTCGTGCAATATGGCAACAATGTCATCCCTCCATTTGATTGCATATAAAACAATCGATTCGAAAGTGAAGCAACGCTTCAACAGCAATCGATTGTTAAACACAGATCCAAATGGAGCGAAGACATTGTCGCCATATTGCACGAGCCGCCACTATACAATATTTTCACCGACTCAGACAACATGGACAGAACCACCGCGTTTAAGAGCCTCAACAAATATTTTAAACGTCTTTTGTTTTGTTTAATTCTAGTTTATATTATTTTGAAGTCTTTGGTTCACTAGAAAAGACCAGATGGCAAACGCAGACAAGACATTAAAAACGAAAAACCACAAACAGTGATTACAATGAATTTTCATATAAACACGCTGCGGTAGTTCCGTCTATGTAGTAGTAAGTAGGATGAAACTAGTGTGTAGTATAGCGCGAGTTGTTAAAAATGAAAGTTATTTCCTAAGTTGTATCACGGAAAAGTTGTTCGAATTGATGCACAATAGTCTGCGACTGCCAAAAGGTGGCCAAAAATTTAGGAAGCAAAGTTCTCATCAAGCGTTTACAAAACTATAAAAACAAATTTTAATCACGAAGATCACTTTTCTTGAGTATTTTCATCCTATAGCTTGTCCCAGAAAAGATTGGATTTGACACTTCCATGGTTTTCATGAAAATATCAGCTGCTTACGGCTCCTAACCAATCAGGTTGCTCTATCTGATGATTGAAGCTGATGTTTTCATTTAAAGCTACAGTTGTCAAGTCCAATCATTCTTGGGACAACCTATAGAAATGTCATTACGTACAGAAACTTTTTAAGTAAGCTAGAAAAGTCGAAAACGAGGATTTCTGATTACTTTTTATCACTGATTTTTTTTTTACCTCTTTCTTTCGATCTCAGAGACCATTGTGCAACGCACCAATCGACGAATGAAACTGGCAGCTAAGGGAAAGCAAATTCGCAAGGGGGGCCCTGTGGAGGGGGGGGGGGGTGTTGATGATGCGAGGAAGTTTACGACGCGCGGCATCAAAACTGTATCGAACAACAGCATGCGTCCCAGCCAACAGCCACAGCCCCCCCTCCCCCCAACGAGACTGTCCGTCCCCGCCCCGAAGCAGTGATTGGAACAAGTGTGAAAAGGAGAGTGAAAAAAAAGAAGGAAAACGAAATCATCTTCTCTCGCGAGTAAAGATGACACAAAAGAGAGAGAGAGAGAGAGAGAGAGAGAGAGAGAGAGAGAGAGAGAGAGGGAGAGAGAGAGAGAGAGAGAGAGAGCTGAGAGGTGAAGAGAGGGGAGGAGAGAGAAAATCTAGCTAGTAACGAGAGTTCTGCAGAAATGAAGCGATTTAGTTGGTCGACTAGAACTCGAGACGAATCGAGCTGAGTCAAGACGATAGCGCGTTTGCCGCCGTTAACTTGAAGCGCGCGAGTTCGGCGATTTTTATTTATTTATTATTTTTTTAGTTCATAAATTTTTTTTTTAAGTTTTTAAGTTTTTGTTTTTGTTTTTGTTTTTTGTTGCGCGACTGATAATTTGCCGATTCGAGTGAGTGCTTCGTAATGAGGATTAGTGTCATCGAATCAACAACATTTAAATAATCATCATTTGGAGCGCCTCTGCCTCGCTATGTTCACAGTCACGGTCGGAGTCAGGCGACAACTCGCCGCCGCTTTCGCCTGTAAGTTCGATTCCCTAAGTCAAATATCAAGCATGAAATCACGGGCAATGAGTCTGATGCAAACTTTTGCAACAGCTTTATGGAGGGATGACTCCTCGGCAAAATTGCAAGAAAATCACATTACAAGCATCGAAAAGTCTCAAACTTTACTCACTAACTCAATTAATGCGTTTAACAAGTTCAAAGATGGCGGCCAAGTCTCATCTGATGGGGCTTTTGCAAACTTTTGTTACAAGGGATTGAAGAGTTGATTCTTGCATAAAAACCTGTAAAAATCACGATGAATACACTAAAATATCACGAAAGATTAGATTTGGGCTTAATGGTGGAAAGACGCAGGTATTATGGGAGATGCGTAACTGATTTGAGGCATATCTCTGCGTTTCCTTAGAGAAAGTGACAAATTAGACAGGAATCTCCCATGATACCTGCGTTGAACCGCCATTACGAACTTGACGTTTTAGCAGTTATATGAGTCGTTTACTGAATTTTAGACTTTCTTAGCGCGATTTTCGATGGTTTTTACATTAGATTGGACTATTCATTTGCCCACAGCAAAAGTTTGCAAGAGCCCTATTGCAACTTCCTATGCAGAAAAAAGCGATTCATCATGCAGAGAAAGCTGCATTTGAATGGAATTCCCCCATTTGCGACCCGTCCATTCGACTGCTGTCTTTGAATTTTTTTAAACGCATTAACTGAATCCGTGATTTTGAGACTTTTCTGTGCTTACAATGTGATTTTCACGCGATTTTACCTAGGGACCATTCATTACGCTGCACCAAAGTTTGCAACAGAACCATTCCGTGGTAACGGAGTGTTTACTCACGAGTGTTTCGGTCATCGATTAAAATTATTTCGGAAAGAAGATCAAATCCATTTCTGTTCGGCTGTGAAATTGCTAATTTGAACATGCAAGTGTCCCGTTGATTTGCTAAAATGTTTCCGGTTTGAAGAAATTCACTTCTGCGTGGTTGTGAAATTTAAACGCGCGAGTGCACAGTGATCATTGACATCATTGACCGGGATGATTTCTTCGATGGAGAGAATTCACATTTGCACGGATCAGCGTTGAACGCGGGTGCTGTGGTCATCAACCGGGATGATTTCGATAGTAAATTATTGACTATTTTCTTTACTGAATTCATTCTAACCCAACATTGATTTTTCTTTTTTTCCCCCTCCTTCTTCAATGAATGGGCATCTACTTATTTTGGCCATTTGATACTTAATTTGGAAGTAAAGTATAATACGAAAAATGGGGCTCTTGCAAACTTTTGCTACAGGGGATTGAAAAGTTGCTTCTTGCATAAAAACCTGTAAAAGTGACGATGAGTACAAGCAGAGCCATAAGTCCTGCGTCGACGATTCGACGCAACCCGCACTACATGTATAAATTAACGCTCTCTTATCTCTCTTTTCTTCTGTTCTCTCAAGACCGAGAGAGGTTCGAGCTACGTGTAGTGCGGGTTGCGTCGAATCGTCGACGCAGGACTAATGGCTCTGCTTGTACACTAAAAAATAACGAAATTCACTCTGAGAACCGGGCCTAATGGGAAAGAGACGCAGGTATCATAGGAGATTCCTATCTAAATTGAGACATATCTCTGTGTTTCCGTAGAGAAAGTGACATAATAGACAGAAATCATCTCCCATGATACCTGCGTTGAACCGCCATTACGATCTTGCCGTCAAAGCAGTTATGTGAGTTTAATTCTGAATCTTGGATTTTCTTACTGTGCTTTTCGTGATTTTCGCTGGTTTTACATGAGATAGGACTATCTATTCATTTGCTAACAGAAAAAGTTTGCAAGAGCCCCATTCTGGCTGGAATAAAGATTCACCAATTTAATAATTCAATGACAAGAAATTCCAATTTCTGTTCGCATCGATGGAAAACGTATAATTTTAACTGGAACTTTTCCTTGCGCAGAAGAATATTCTTATTTGGGGTTATTAGAATTCCTACTGTACGATCATTAAAAGGAAGAATCCTGAAAGATTATGCTTAGATAGTTTTCATACACCGACATTTTTGAGGAGATAAATAGACTCAATTAATGATAATGATTTAATAGAATTATTTAAGTAAAGATCAGAGGTGATTGTAAGAGAGAAACAAAAAAAATGAAAATTGAAAAAATAAAACGAGAATAAACAGGAGATCAAAAGAATTTGATTAAGAGTTTTAGTGGGGTGAATTGGTGCTCTTTTATTGTGTCTGTTTTTTTTTTTTTTTTTTTTTTTTTTTTATTCCTTTCTCTCTCTTTCTTTTGGGGGATAGAATTTGCTAACGAATAAATGTTCAAGAGTCATTGCTATTGAAAAAAGATACCACAATAAATGAACTCGAGGGGACGTTTTATTACGAAAGAAGCTGCGATTTAACTGGCGCCAGCGCCGAGCATTTTGATTGAGATGAAGTGTCTTGATACTCCAACTGTCTCAATTCACTCGATGTCCCTTCTCTAATGATAAATATATATAAAAAAAAAAAAAAAAAAAAATACACAAAGCAGCTTGAAATAAAATAAAAATTAAACAACTTACCCTCACGGATGTTCGAAAATATACGCTACGGTTTCACCGACTCTAAATAAACGTGATTCTTGAATCACGTTGTTGCTCGGCAGCAAACAAAGTGGCTGAGGTAAACGCAGTCACCTTTAAACTTTAGTCGAAACCAAAGACATTATATCATTATTAAGTGCATCCTATACAGTACCATTGAGCTGGGTGAGGCAAACTTAGCGTACACTACAGTAGGCAGACGGGCGAGTCCATTGTTCGAAATCGGGGGGTGGAACCTTCAACTAGTGACAAACAAACGAACATAACCTCTTGATTCAAACTTGCTACTTAATAAAAATCGCAGGGGCGTGCCGTGGTTTCCAGAGGGGGGGGGGGGCAAGAATGCAATCTTGCCGCCCTCCGTGAACAAAATTATAAATTTGATGACCTTCCCCCCCCCCTTGTTACACACTGATTGTGCCGCCCTCTGAAATTCATTTTGAAATTTGATAACCTTTTTTTTTGGTTGTTCACCCTGATTTTGCCGCCCCCCGAGAGTGCCGCCCGGGGCAAGGGTACCCACATGCTCCCCCCACGGCACGCCCCTGAAAAATCGAGATCGAAGATGCATGAAACACTATTTAATGACCATAATTTTGACAACAGCATATACAAGATCAAAAAAAGTTTCATATAAATCACAAAATTGGAAATAGTGTGCAACTTTCATTCACTCTCAAAATGACGTCGGTTTGTTTGCCACCAGTTTTACCAAAGATTAAACCTAAAAAATTATTACCAATTTAAGTTTTGATGCAACCTGGTGAGTATTTTCGGTGAACATGCGAAGTACCGCAAGTTTGCCTCAAGGATCTTGTTAAGCACTCCAACTATATGATATAATGTCTTTGGTCGAAACCTATGGCCAGGCTCGCATTAGTCACATTATTGATGAAGTTATTTTCAATTGAAGATTTCTTATCAGCTCAAAGTGATAATGAACTTAATAGAAGGTATTGACAGTTTTCTGGTGGGGGGGGGGGAGAATTAAGAGGGATAGGGTGAGAGGGTAAGGAAGAGAGGAAAAGGAAAGATAAGGGGATAAGAGGATAAGATTAAAAACGTACAAGTGAAATAGGATCCACTTGTTATTATCAACCACTTTAAAAATTTACAAACGCGATTACAAATTGAATAAAAATTCAAGATTTATTTATAGTTTGAACATCCGATGACACTAAACTTTTGAAATAGTGCGGGCTTCTTGAAGATTGAGTCCCTAGATAGTTGAGGTAGGAGGGCGGACAAATGAATAAACAAGAGTAGCAATTGAATAGGCCTGCGTGGTCAACGCAGATAAGGGATCGGAAACGCGGGCTGGCCTCTGATTGGCTGTAATCGTGGGGTCCAAACTTTTTTTTGGCCAAATGGTAATAAACACGGGGTTTTCGTCCCGGGCTGTTTATCTCTAAACCTGTACAAAATTACCCCATCACAAATAATACGAGTCGATTTTGCAGAATAACAAATTGATAGGTCATAACTTTTAACAATGGGTCTGTTGCACACTTCGGCTAGAGCGTTTTAAAGTATCAATTCCTATGTAAAAAGCCGAGAAAATAACAATAGCAGCATCAGAAAACACTAAAATTCAGTATTAAACTCACAAATTGCGGAAAACACTAGACACTATTCACCCCTGTATCTTTCCACCACGTGCACGATATTTCGCGAAATTAGCGCGGCACATTCAAATAATCACGGCCGACTGTCATCACAGCTGACTTCATAAACAAATAAACAGTAAACACTGACGGCGTCTGTTCGAATTCTTACGTTTCAATATCCTCAATTCCTCACAAAAGGTTGTGAAAGGTACGGAAACCGATATTTGTGTCGAAAACTTATCAAAATGAAACAATAACACACAGGAGTTCAAAGCATGATGATCGAAGTTGTGATCATACTTGGAACTCCCGTGAGTTATTGTTTCATTTTGATAAGTTTTCGACACTAATATCGGTTTCCGTACCTTTCACAATCTTTTCTGAGGAATTGAGGATATTGAAACGTAAGAATTCGAGCAGACGCCGTCAGTGTTTACTGTTTATTTGTTTATGAAGTCAGCTGTGATGACAGTCGGCCGTGATTATTTGAATGTGCCGCGCTAATTTCGCGAAATATCGTGCACGTGGTGGAAAGATACAGGGGTGAATAGTGTCTAGTGTTTTCCGCAATTTGTGAATTTAATACTGAATTTTAGTGTTTTTTGATGCTGCCATTGTTATTTTCTCGGCTTTTTACATGAGAATTGATACTTTAAAACGCTGTAGCCGAAGTGTGCAACAGACCCATTCTCTTGAGAAGCTTAATTTCATTAGAAATATCGGATTTGTGTGAGTAAAATGACTCCATTCGAAAATCTGCGACACGTTGGTATCAAAACACACTAAAACAAAAGAGTTTTCCGGTAGATAAGAATGAGTAATAAGTTGAACAAACAGAATGTTTTTTGTTTACGATTTCTCTGATCTTGAATCGAGCAGAAGCATCCATCACTGCATTCATATCGATGCACTTGACTTTTTAATCATGCAAGCGAGAACGGTTTAACTTGGAAGTGTGTCAGTCTTACAGGCACTGATTTGTTTCGCCGGTTATTACCCAAGTACTAGCAGCCGCCAAAGTATTGGCAGTCAAGTATTCGAGGTATGAGGACAGTTCCCGTGTAATCAAAGCAACCGCCAGCGCGCCTTGCGCATTCTTGACTGGCAGAATTTTGCGTTTGTTAGTACCTACTGTATTTGCAGCACACAGTCGACCGAAACATAGATTTTTTTTTTTTTTTTTCCAAACACGAGAAGTTCCTGCAGGCTGATTCTCCCTATTTGGACGAGACGAGACGAGATAGGAAGAAACGATGAATCCCATTGGTTTAAAGGGCGTCATGTGACAGATTTGAAGTCATTGGAGCGGGATTGGCGCAAACTCCGAGTCATTCTTTTCAAATTCATGACTCGGAGCTTGCGCCGATCCCGCTCCAATGACTTCAAATCTGTCACGTGACGCCCTTTAAACCAATGGGATTCATCGTTACTTCCTATCTCGTCTCGTCTCGTCCAAATAGGGAGAATCAGCCTGCTGGGCCTGTCTTTACAAAAAAAAAAAAAAAAAAAAAAAAAAAAAAAAAAAAAAAAACATGTGAAATCTGACTTGGAGACAGCGAGAAATTCTCTTTACTTCTCTTTTCTCCGTTATAACAGCTAAGTTAGAATATGAGGGATAGACGCGTAAGAGGATGAAACCCCCTTTTTCTATCCTTTTTCTACTCATACATTCAAAGAGCATCACTGAGAGAGAATGAAGAGATCCTCCAGCTATGCCACTGAATGGGGCTCTTGCAAACTTTTGTACACAGGGGATTGAAGAGTTGATTCTCGCATAAAAACCTGTAAAAATGACGATGAGTAGGTATACTAAAAAATCATAAAATTCACTCTCAGAATCGGACTTAACGGCGAAGAAACGTAGGTATCTTGGGAGATTCCTATCTAATTTGACACATTTCTCTATTGCGATTTTCGCAATTTCTTATTGCTGAAACAGCGAAAAATCGCAATTGAGAAAGTGACAAATTAGACAGGAATCTCCCATGATACCTGCGTTGAACCGCCATTACGATTTTGCCGTTATAGCAGTTACGTGAGTTTATGACGACTTTTTTAGTGTGGTTTTCGTGATTTTCGCTGGTAGTTACATCAGATTGTGCTATTCATTTGCTTACAACAAAAGTTTGCAAGAGCCCCATTAATGTTCCTGATCTTATTTCTTGTTCGTGAATAATGAAGAGCAGAAAATTCCATACTTTGATAGACGAGCAATTCCGGTGCCAGTATGACGGCTTGTGCAACAAATTGCAACAATGAATTCACTTCATTCGAAGCTATGTAAAATAATCGATCCTTTAGAATCGATCTTTTTGCACAGGTTTAAAGGCAAAAGAGCACGGTAGCCAGATTGTACCAGCCGCCATTGTTCAAAGCCGAAAAAGGAAGAAGCCCAGCCCGACCCAAGCACGTTGGCTTGGGATGTTCGAAGCACACGATAATCAAGATCTAAACATTTAATTCGCGTTGGGACCGCCAGCCGCGCCACCTCCGCAGCGCGACGTTCGTTAATGCCTTCCATCCTCTGCTGCTTTTGTTTCACATAATTTCCACTAATTAAGTTGATAGGTACTCTAATTATTTCACCGCAGCAAAAAAAAAAAGTCATAACTCGACACTTCAAGAATAAGAAGAAAAAACAAAAAAAAAAAATTATACCCCGCAGATTCTTGACATTTTAATTCACTTATTTTCTTTCATAACCTCTCTCTCTCCTCAGAGGGTTTAAAGTTTTTTGACGGTTTGGGTGTTTTCTCTTCCCGTTTTCTCTTTTTCTTTTTTCTTTACAAAAAGCTCACTGCCAATTTTAATTAGTTTTTAATCTTCTAAAACGAAACCGGGCGACTTTCAGTGAAAGCAAAGTTCGCCAAGTTTTGAGGAAAGGACACAGCGTCGCGTCGCGTTGGATAGGTCGGAGCTTTTTGCGTACTACAAAGCCATTTATAAGGCGGGATTGGAGGAAACGGGGGCTGGGGGTGGCGGGGGGAGGTCCGGGGTGGGGGGAGGGTGGGGGTGGGGTGGGACGTCAGCGAATCTTGTAGACTTTTTTAAGTTCGTTTGAAAATAACAGATGCTCCAGAGCCGAGGAACAAAACAGCCGGGTTTCAGAAAACTTGGCGGCTCGAAGCTGGAAGAGTGCATTAGTCAAAGAGGGAGAAAAAATCCCACAAGAAAAGGCTGCGCCAACATATTTATGATATTATTCGTCACTCGAAAAAAAAGTTAAAACTTGGGAGTGAAAAGCTGAGCTTTCAGTTAAAAGACTAACTTAATAAAATCCCGATTCCTCTGTATACTCCCTCACCAGTCCGTCCCTCTGTATTTCTGACAAGCCAAATCAGTGTTGTCGCATCTAGCAGACTTGACTGAAATAGCTTATTCTCTTTCTTCGAAACTTAAGACTTTTCTTACTATAGCATGAAAAATTATTGTTAGGCAATTTATTTTGGTCAAAATTGACCTTCGTTTACAACAAATTTGAGGTTCATGGAGGGAGGGGGAAGTTATGGTATCTCTTGTCTCTAAGTTGTGCCGATGAAAGCCCTTTTTAATGAAAATGTTAGAATGTAATCGGAATTAAAACTGACTTTTTAGCGACAATGAATTCAACAAACAAGGGTGGGTACCAAGGTTATAGATTAAAGAGGTATGCTCATTTGACTTGCTTGGCGCCACAAATTCAGTGGCACGCAGTTCAAAATCATTGCAGGCAAGATGGCCTACAAAAGCAGAAAACGTATAGTCTTTGCAGAAAACGTTGGGCTGCCCTCTGCAGGAAAGCAGAAAAACGACCCAATGTTTTCTGCGAAGAGTATACGTTTTCTGCTTTTGTCGGCCATCTTACCTGCTATGATTTTGAACTGCGCGCCACTGAACTTGTGGCGCGAAGTCCGATGAGCATACCTCTTTAATCTATAACCTTGGTTGAATACAGGAATTTGTCTTTCTCTTTCCCTCTCTGGTCATTTGAACCCAAGTGTTAGAAAAGATTATCAAAGGGGGCTATTACGTGACTTTAGCCTCTATACCTGTCCCTTTCTAACGCACGCGTTCAAATGACATGAGAGAGAGCGAGAGAAGGAGAGAGGGGGAGAGGGGAGAGAGAGAGAGAGAGGGGGGAGGGAGGGAGAGAGAGAGAGAGGGAATTGAATTGAATTGAATTTATTATACTGACGATAGTAGGACCTTGGCGTTCCTATCTTCCCTATCATCAAAGGGAGAGAGAGAGGGAGAGAGAGAGAGTGAGGGGGGTTGAGAGAGAGAGAGGGAGGAAGGGAGGGACAAAGAGAGAGAGAGAGAGGGAGAGAGAGAGAGAGAGAGAGAGAGAGAGAGAGAGAGAGAGAGAGAGAGAGAGAGAAATTTCTGTATCCACCCATGTCTACAAAATGTTTGGAAATCCATTGGGCACTGCAAGGACGACGCGGTAGTAATTTCCTTTCTGAGAATGCCAACATTTTTAATTCAATAGGCTGTTGTTTAGAATTTTACACTGAACCAGCATTTGTTTTGAACCACTTACTTGCCCCCCGGCACCGATCAATGCGATTTGTGCAATGGCGGCTTGTGAGATAGGCGATGTATTGATGTCTGCTTCAATTTAACCCATGGAAGAGATTCGATCTTCAGGAGGTGTAATTTCGCTTCCAAAAAATCGATACATTTCCAAAATTTCATACGGATGAAAAACAAAAATCGCTTGTTCACAAGCCACCACAGCACTGGATTAATCCTTTTTCTGAAGCAGACCATTGAAAACCTTACGATTATTGATTTGTCTATTTAAATTTCCCAATTTTTAAAAACAATGAGGCACCCATTGTCGAAAATTTCTATCCGAAGTATGACACCACCGCCGCATCTCCGCCGAGATAACTTTTAGATTCCCATTCTTCTTTCTCTTTGTTCGAGGAAATGGGTGAGTCCCGCGACCCGCGTTCCCATGCTCGACTTTGGGACAAGAGAAAAGGAACAGACTTTTATATCAGTCCTTCTCTCGCTTCTAGGAGAATAGGTTGGGAGTCAAAGGGGGAAAGGGGGGGAAGGGGGAAGGGGTTGAGGGGGTGGAGAGGAGAGGAGAGGGGAGGGTCCACCAGGAGTTGTGAGACCACGTTCTACCGTTAATACCGACTTTGTTACAAATATGCCGCCGCCGCCGGGCGCTGCTGGGTCCTGAATAATAATGTTCGAAGAACAAGTTTCGCACGGAATCCCTTAATTTTTACGCTATTAATTTGGTCGGTAATGGTTTAGAGAATTGATCGAACGATACTTCGATTCTTAAACGGAATGCGAGTCTTGAGATATAGTGGGTAGAGCTCATTTTCCTTCGAAAGTTAAAATTATAAAATTTTACTAAGAAGTTGGAGGTACAAATTATCTTCATCAAAACCTTTTCACCAAAATTTTGAAAAGAAAAAACAATTAATTATAAAAAAAACAAGCCGGGATTTAGGCATGCTAAACTCCAAGGTAGACGGGAGGGATTTAAGCGCTCTCTCTCTCTCTCTCTCTCTCTCTCTCTCTCTCTCTCTCTCTCTCTCTCTCTCTCTCTCTCTCTCTCTCTCTTTCCCTTTCTCCACACATTTTGAATGTATAGGATAGAAGGAGAGACAATCAAGTGACTTTCGCCCCTGACTCCAATCCTCCATCATTTTCTCACTGACGAATTATAAAAACTGCGGAGAAAGTTCTTCCCCAGTTATTTTATATTCTACCTTCCATGTCTCTGACCTTTTCACTTTTCATAAAAAAATTATTGATCTCGTTTTTCCTGATTTATTTAGACGTAAATCGAACGACAAGCTCGGCCAATTTTTTTTTCAAAATTAGTCTGACCTCTCTATCTCTCTGCTCGACTTGGGATTGATATCAAGTTTAAACTGCAAACTTACTGTAAATCCCCAGCTCTTAATCAGAAATGAGAGGATACTGAGAACTTGAAATTACCTGAAACAGAGAAAATGGAAACTTAATTATTGAGACGCAATAAATTGAAAATTCTAGCGCAGAGAGAAAATTATAAACTAAACAGCGTATTTTTTTGATCCATGGATTACACCAAATTACACCTTGCAAGGTGTAATTTGTTTGTGTTAAAGAAACTGCACAGTGAAATGTTGACTAAAAGGAACCCAACGAAAATGTCTCCTGCTAGAGGTAGTTTCAGAAGTGTAGGCGGACCTAGACCGATAATCTTTGGAATTTGTCAACATTATTTCTGATATTACTCGATGAAAATGAATAAAAATGTAATTGAGAGTTCACTTTTCAATGAGGAAAACTTTAAACACAAAAGAATAAAGTCAGGAGCAAATTCGGTATTGATTTGAAGGAATGTAAGTTGAAAATTCGCCAAAGATTATGGTTTTGGTCCGCCTACACTTCTGAAACTACCTCTACCAGCAAAAGATTCCTTGCTGTGACAGTGATTCTCCTTCAAGCAATCAGAACTTTACTTCGTGCAAGGAAAACTGTTACGAGGAAACGTGTTTCCTTGTTTTTAAAGAAGTGATTTCTCTCAGTGTATCATACGGCGGCATACGGTCCTGCCGTAATGATAAACGCGACTTGAATCCCTCACTGATGCATGACTCACTGCCAATGAGCAAAGGCGATCATGCAATGTCAAGAATCGTTGTTCTATTTATTACGCAACTGTCGCATCAACTAATTGATTCCGATCCGTAAACAAAGCTGTTGAAAGTGATGAGTGTTGAACATAACTGTGAGTCTATGACCAATGACCAGTTGAACGGATCTAAATCGATGAGAGAAGAAACAGTTGTCTTTCATTCAAGGCTAGGGGCACGAGAATACGCATGCGAATGATATAGACTAAGTTACAGAGTTGCCGGGTGGATAGACAAAAGAAAGAGGATAGACATAGGATAGAAATAGCACAGAAATAGCACAGAATAATACAATCAGAACGGAAACTCTGTCGGATTTTGAAGCAAACCCATTCCGCGTCCGCCATGTTGGGTTATAGGATGTTTACATCTGGATTCGTGCGTGAAAAAAAAAAAAAAAAAAAAAAAAAAAAAATATAGGACATGATCCGCGAAATTTTCATTCTGAAGTGCCAGTAGAATAAAAGTGAGGCCGAAAACTATGATTTATTTCCAGAATTTACAGAAATAAACGAATTTCAACACACATCAACCAAATCCGCCATGTTGGGATATAGGACCACAGCGTTGCCTATAGGTGCCGTTAAATTCCAAACTTGCTTCCATTGGCTCTTATGGGAGTTTCCGTTCTGATCGTATTATTCTGTGTAAATAGTATTGAAATAGTTTGAAAATAGACTAGGTGTAGGGTGAAAAGCTAAAGACTAAAATACACAGAAAAAACAGGAAAAGCATTTTGGTAGCGCTGACTAAACCTTTGGTGGACAAATGATCCAGCAAAAGGTTTCAGTAGGACCAACTAAAGGTTTCATAAGCCTACCGAAAGAGATTTTGCTGAGTGAACCAAAAATTTGGCTAGCTCTACCAAAGTCTTTTACCGGGTAATTTTTCTACCAAAGGTTTTGTCAGCGCTACCAAAGGGTTTTTTTTTTGTTTTTTGTTTTTTGTTTTGTTTTTTTTTGTGTGTGTGTAGGACCTGGACCATGGGCAATGAAAAATGAAAGTAAAAAAATTATGTGTTAATCAAAGAAGTAATAGATGATAAACTTCATTATTATAGTTTATTTTGTAATCTTTAGCTCATTTTTTGCAGGGCGAATAATAAAATTATACATTTTTATGTTGAATGGTGACCCACGATTGATGCGGAGTTTGTGCACGCCGCGCTGCAAGTTAGGTTAGTTCGAGTATCGTCGGGACTCGGACAAAATGTGGACCCTGCTCATTAGTTTTAAATCGGCGGAATCTGATATTAATTCATAAGAAAAATTCTGCGAGTTACGAGTAAACGAGCACACCTATTGTTTGACAATGAGGTATACGTGCTTTTTGACTTGAACCTGGTTAGAACTTCTTGGTCATACTGTCGATTTAAATCAAATTCCGCGCACGCTTCCCCGCACTGGAATCTCTCACGCAAGATGCAAGGTTGACATCTGCCTCGTTCGTCGTGTCACGTCACTTAATCAGTATGGTATATGGTTAAACCGCAATGATAATTGCGTCAATGACCGAGAAATAATCTTAAGTACAGAAGAGTCAAATACTTTGCCCGCTATCACTCATTCGCGCGCTTAGTATAAACAAAAGGGTCTTGGCATCCACTTCAAAAAAAGAAAAAAACTCAAGAGATTTTGAGAAAGTCGAAGGCAAATTTCAAGAGTTCGCTATGATTGACATGTTGGAGTTCGACTTGAAAACGCTATATACGGAACGACTAATCTGAGCCTATTTGCGCTGTCAAATAATTCCTTTTTGGTGGTTAATTTATAAAGAGAATTGCAACGGTCACAAATCAATCACAATTCTTCAGGTAATGAAAGAGCTCCCGCTTTGTCTATAATTAATGACATTTTTTTAATTCACTGATGATTATACCGTCTAACCAAACCTTCAGCTCTATTTAGTCTACACACGCGACTGTAATGCTCGAAAATACTCGCATCGGTAATATTTTCTCTATCGATAATCATCGCCTTAAATTATCAAAATATCCACACACTCGTTTAAAGTCAGCATAGGACTTTATCAGGTTCCCAGATGATATGTCCATAGCTTTTATGTCCAAAAATTTTTCGTCCAAAATTTTATTTGTAAAGTTGTATTTTCGTCCAGTGTCATTTCGTCCACATGTTCTCATGTCCAAAGAACTACAATACCCGCGAATAAAAAGTTCATGTCCAAAAAATGTCCAAGGTTAATATTTAATGAACAGAAGTATTCCAGTACAATTTGTGTATTCTTGTCTTCTAGAAAGCTTAAAATAAATCTTCCTATGAAATCCATCATATGATTTGAAAAAAGTACCTACCTGTTGATTAACCTACTTGTTGATCGAACTTGTTGACGGAAGGTTGCCAGGGATGTGATTCAATTAAAAACAAATTACGATACATTTGCATACTGATCGCTTGCAAAATTTGTTTGCCCCCATAGATTTTCCAAATTTTTGGACTTCATTTTACGGACTTATAATCTCTGGACATTTTAAAAATGGCCTATTCTTCTTTCGGACGTTTTCTCTTTGGACCTACAGTTTTTTGGACATTGATTTTTGGACTTAGAAGTTTTGGACATAAAAATTTGGACATAATATCATCTGTGTATCCTTTACCGATGGAGAAAAACTATAGAAGAAGATCAGAGTCTTTTTGTACATTACTGTCTCACATTGAACTGAACTGTGTAATCTTTTGGTCAACCGGTGGACCCACCAGTGCACTGTGATCTGAGATCGGAGGAAAAAATGGCTAAAAATCAGTGAAAACAAAATCACCATAAATCATCGTTTTCGACCTTTCTAGTTCGACCAGTCACATTTCTAGGTTTAAATTACTTGTTTAAAGTGTTTTCTGTGATTCAAATTTATATTGAAAGTCTAAGAAATGTACTTTCTGATTCTTGGCCGGTTTTTGAAGATCTCAGACCAAAGCGCTATGAAAAATGCCATTATTGAGTGCATTGTTGTGGTTTTTGGCAAACCGTTGACTTCGCACTAAAACCGTCTATTATTGAGCTTGAAATTTCCACATTTGATAAAATAACTGATGTAATTAATTAACCGAACATCCTATATTATATTTGTAAGAATAAAGCTAAGTTCCGGGAGAACCGTTGCACCATTCGGGAGGGGCCTGGTACCGATCGGTCGGGCTCGGCTCCAATGCTTCGGGAAAATTATAAGTTTTTCCGTGCGGGCCCCGCGTCCCTTTTTAAAATGCTAAAAACTTTTCTCTCAAAAAGTTGTGCGAGTGCGAAAAGGATGCGAATCAGTTCGTTTTGCAAGGGTGGGAGAGAGATCCGAGATTTTGTCGTCCTTTTTTAAATGCATACGTGCGGAAGAGCATATGATTTTGTACACGTGTGAGCGAGAAACGTGATGATCTGTCAATTTTTTTTTTTAAAATTTGATCGAGCGATTTGACGTTACCGTGGCGATTGTGATCATATGTTTTTTGCGCGGAAGGACACATTCGGGTATAGAAGCATTTTAATAGCGACTTCAATGAAGTCACTTCATATGATATCGATGTATAGCTTCGACTTTTTATCACATGATTTTACGTAGATGTAAACAATGGGACAGTCACAGTGCTGCTAGATGTGTTGTAAAATATTCAGGCACTTGAGACTTAATGTAAAATGTGTATATTTTATGTCAAATCTATGGCAGCACTGTACAGTCATCGATTGATGGCTCGACGAGGTTGCTGTATACTGTATAACTTCCGATAAGTATCGAAGTACAGCTTCGATACTTATCATATGTATTAAACGCAGATTTATAGAATAGTACAATCAACTAGAGATGACTTTTTTGAGATCGGTGCGTTGAATTGATTATCTTGATTGTAACCCAGCAAATTTGGGCTAGGTTTCGAGAATTTTTAAAGAAACCAAACTATTAGTGATGATGAGTTGAGACGGTGGTTATTCTTTTCTCATCAATAATATGCTCTCGAATATTAGTGAGTAATGAAAATAATTGGTTTCCTGTTGAAAATGTGTTGTTTACTTTGAATGTATAAGTGATTCATCTTAGAATACTACCAACGGACCCAGAATATTGTTACACATTCGTCTATTTCAAAGTTGGCGATTTGAGCTGTTTTCGTATTAGTTCGCATCTCGGTGAGGTTATGATGTTTTTAAAAGGTCTGTTTTTTCCAACTTAAAAAAAAAATCGTTAGATTTCTTGAGTATTTTTGTAGTTTTTAATGATTCATTTGATTGTATACACCTGTTATTTTTTAATCCGTGCAGTCAAAGTGCGTCAGATTAAATGAAGGCTTTTTTTTTTTTTTTTTTTTTTTTTTTTTTTCCGAAATAGACTGATTTAGTGATGACTTGGTGATGAGCGTTTCAAACAAAGACAAACTGTCTCTCTTGGTCTCACGTAACCCTCATGTAGGTACTGCTATCTCACTCTCATTTTAAAAAAACTTATGGAGAGACATCTTTTGAGCATTTTTTTTTTTGCTGGATAAATGAATTCCTCGAGGCATTTTTATGAGATTCATTTGATAATAATAAGTCGTAAAACAAGAGCCTGTCCACGAATTTGGAACTAGAAAGAGATGTGTATACATGGGGGTCACGAAAGAGTGAGTGAGATAGTTTGGAACGTCATGCGAGTTTTGTCACAACCGATTGCGACCGATGAGTGCATCGTTATAATTGTTGGCTAACCGTTGTATTCACACTAAAACTCTACACAGTTTAAATGCCCTTAGATAGTGAGATAGTTTGGAACGCCTCGCCGCGAGTTTTGTCACAAACGATTGAAACTGATGAGTGCATTGTTGCAATTTTTGGATAACCGCTGACTTCACTCTAAAAATCTATAGTGAAAATGAGAAGCCCCTAGATACCGGAGCTGTGTCTAATGGACCCGTAGTACGCTAAAACCGGCTGTGTTCACGCAAGTCATTTTGGGGGAAACATAATAAGAGCACAGGACCAAATTTTTCACGTCTTCCACGAGAATTTTTCAGTTTCATCGGGGGGTGGGGGACTATGTATGCCCCTCCCAATGAGCTATAACTTTAGAGTGGCAGCGGGCTGGTCCACCTTGTGCCACACAGGGTAGAAGGAATCCCGGGAAAAAGCGGAATTTGGACGGCAGATTCCAAGGTTTAAGGTTAAATTTTGTAGGTCGTTCGGAATTTGGCGGGAATTTGGACGGCAGATTCCAAGGTTTGAGGTTAAGTTTTGAAGGCCGTTTCCGGCGATGCCCGAGTTTGTTTACGAAACGACCGGAAACAACCTACAAAACTTAACCTCAAAATCGACTTTTACGGCAAGATGGCGGCGCCCTAGGTGACAACAATGAACCAGCGGAATGTTCCTTGATGTGCCACTCTAAAGTTATAGCTCATTGGCCCCTCCAAATGATGCCTCTGTTTTCTAAACCTTTGGTGTACATAAGAAGATACCAATTTAGAATTTCAGGAATAATGGCCTAAGTTTTTAGATTTTGTTTTTCGGAGCAAGATTAAGTGGATGCATAGCAAACGGGGTTAGTAGGGGGTGGTTGAATGGGTTGAGGGAGGAAGGAGGGGAAGAGAGGGTTTCGTGAACATTATTGAAAAATTATTCAACAACGTTGAAGTATTCTGTTTCTAAAACCAGGAAGCTAAGATACTGGCGAGTGAATGGAGTAAAAAGGACAAAACCTGCTAAAACCCATGTATTTTATAAATATACAGGGTGTGTAACAAAAAAGGATGAGGGGCGAATATTTCGGATACAGCTTCGATTTTCTAAAAACGCTCAAACACGTGTTCGCTTATTAGGAGAGGGCATCTTTTGGAGGGGGGTTCACCTTCGGAGCCCCCCATGGGAGGGGGGCCGGGGGCGGGGGGCGCCACCTTCCCTCCCCCAAAAGATGTCCTCATCCAAATGAGCGAACACTTGCTTGAGCGTTTTTCGAAAATCGAAGCCATTTCCGAAATATTCGCCCCTGATCCTTTTTTGTTGCACACTCTGTGGTCCAATGGACCTGGCTTATTAGTCATTAGACTAGAAAAAGAGATTCGGGTATCTGAGGCTTAATATTTCATAGTCATTTGAGGCAAAAACGCTCCAGCTTTTAAATACAAACCAAAAGATGAAATCATAAATTCACATGCACATATTTCCGTATATAATATGGCGAGACACAGTTAAAGGTTACATGGAATACGAAAACTGACAAACTAAACAAGATGCAAACAGAATACCCTCCAATTACTAGCAAGGAAGAAAAAAGAACATAAGGAAATCATACGCAACCAACCGAAAACGGAACCCACAGGAAGAAAATGAAGAAAACAAAAAAAAACAAAAACAAAAAAAAATGAAAAAATGAAAAACCCATTATAGATTTTCAGAAAACCCTTAGTAAAGGCATGAATAAATAAAGATTAAAGAAAACAAAAAGAACCTTTTTTTAAATAACGATCCTAAGGGGTAGGCAAAAGTGCTCGAGTCTAAAAATAAGACAAGGAGATGATATTGAAACGCAAACTCTTAACTCGAAACAAAAATCACTCTTGGCCGCGAAGCGGCCACCGGCCTCTAGTTACGTTATAAAGCTCTGGGTAATAACCGAGAGATATACAGTCGTTTGAAAAAAAAAAAAAAAAAAAAAAAAAAAAAAACGACTTAATGATGCAATTTTTTGTTGAGATAGGTTGTCTCCGTCTCTTCCCATCATGCATTCATTGAACCTACGCGCGGAAGCGCAACAATCATGTAATCTTTGGCAACATTTCACGCAGAGTCACTGACTGCGTGAAGCAAAGGTACGGGTATGCCACTTTGCAGATATTTACATCGTAACGTTGTCTCTTCATCTTAATTAGTACTGAACAGATCGCGATGGAATTTTGGCCATCATTCAGAAGTTTTTGAAATGAGCGGAGGACGGAGGACACTCAAAAAGGTCACTAGTGCTATTCCGCAGCCTCGCCAATGTTACTTTAAACGAGGAAAATAGACTTGAAGCAAACCTGTCCAATCTGGAGTCAAACAAATCATTTAAAATATTTGTGAAATAAAAAGTAAACGTAGAAACAGAAAGTCACGCATTATTTCGACCTGATCATATTATGCGTAAATAATCAATTAGGTATCTAAGTTTTCGTTCATCACTCCATGCCATTAACATTTCACTGCATAGTGTGATACCGGTGTCACATGACGTAAAAAGCCCTGTATCAGACATTGTAATGTATATTTCGACTTATTTCAAATTGTATCACCAGTGTCACATTTTAAGACAACATAAAATGGGCTCAAACATTTTTCAAAAGACTACCAGCGCTCATTATAACGCATTTATTAATGGAAATCATGGCAGGGGGGGGGGGGGGGGTTGCCCCCGTATCCAATTCAACCCTAATTTAATTTTTTTAACCAAGCTTTTGGCATTTGCGTTTTGAAAAATCCAATCAGAGTAAAACAATTTTTTTTTTGAAAATTTTTATTTTTTTTTCTTTTCCCGCCATTTCTTATGGTGTCACAGCACGTGCAAAAAACGAGTTGAAAATAGAAAAATGAGAAATTTTATCAAAAAACTGTCCAATTATTTTTTGTGTGCTATTTTCCCCCAAATATTTGCAGACCACCTAGTGAATTGCAAATCCAAATTTTCAGTTGGAAAAAAAAAAAAAAAAAAAAAAAATCTCATGCAGTGAAGGGTTAACGTCCCTTTCATTGATTTCACTTTTATTTTATTCACAATGCAATGTAAACAAGAATACTTAAATATAAAGGTGACGTTTATCTCTGAAATCTTTCTTCGCAGACACACTGACACAGTGCTAAGCGAGTGTTGTTGATAATTGTTAATCAGGCGTTCTCTAGAAGGAAAAACCTTATTTAAAACTTATATTTTAAACAAGCAACTGGTATTTACCGGCATGTCCCTCCTCTCCTCCCAGAGGTCTCCTATTAACTCTTAATGAGATACCAAGAGGCAAATATTGAGCTTCGTTATGAACGTGCATAATCAGTACTACACTTGCTCCTCGAACCTACACGAAATTCAGTATACAGAGCTACAAGATACAAAGTTCTTGGTTTGATAATAGTGAGTTCGAAGCAAGAGAATGGCGCAAGAATAAGCAGATTAACTATAAAAAAATGAACCACGCAGTATTTAACGAAATAAAAAAATACAATTTATATTAGCTTCCAGAGAAATTCTGTATTTATTCAAGGGCCTTAAAGCGCAAAAACTATACTAAAGTCGAAACCATCGATATTTTTTCAAATTTATGAGCTTTTCTGAATTTAACGTTTTTTATTATAGTGGGTTCGAAGCAAGAGAATGGCGTAAGAATAAGCAGATTAACTATAAACAAAATGACCCACGCAGTATTTAACGAAATAAAAAAATACAATTTATATTAGCTTCCAGAGAAATTCTGTATTTATTCAAGGCCCTTAATAAAGCGCAAAAACTATACTGAAGTCGAAACCATCGATATTTTTTTCAAATTTATGAGCTTTTCTGAACTTAATTTTTTTCATTATAGTGGGTTCGAAGCAAGAGAATGGCGCAGGAATAAGCATGTAGATTAACTGTAAAAAAAATGACCCAAGCAGTATTTAACGAAATAATAAAAAAAATTATAGTAGCTTCCAGAGAAATTCTGTATTTATTCAAGGCCCTTAAAGCGCAAAAACTATACTAAAGTCAAAACCATCGATACTCTTCCACATTTATGAGCTTTTCTGAACTTAACTTTGACCGTCGTAAAGTACTGACTGAAAAACAAATGCAAGTTCTCTTAAAGAAAGAGGGGTAAAGTTTCAGAGCGTCTTCGATAGCTATGGTTGCCAAATTTAGATATTAACAGAAAAATATCAATAGCAGTGGCGTAGCGTGCAATTTGGCAACGTTGCCGTTTCCCCATTTAAACCCATGAAAAAGATCGGAGTATTGGGTGTTCTATGAACTTCTACGCATTCGACCTTTTACATGGGTCTAAATGGACACAATACAACGTTGCTAAATTGCACGCTACGCCATTGATCAATAGTATTTTCGCCCACAGTTCGCGAATTTCCGCGCGACAGAGCCAAGGCCAAGAAGTCAGAAAACTGGCAAGTCGCAGACAAACTCTAAAGCAAAGTTTACCAAGCGGCGAAGACGTCTCATGGTTGAACTTCCTTCCGAATAGTGGTTGGTGGTGGAGAGAGAGAGGGGGGGGGGTGTCGATCATCTCTTGTTCATAACACCGAGTCCAAGTGTAGAGCAGTGTTGCCAAATATATATTAAAGATCCAACGGAGGCTCGCACGGTTCGAAAAATCGATATACAGGTATCAGAAACATATGTCGTCCTTGTGACCACGTATTTCAGAGTTCAAAATAAGACTACTTTTCCCCTATTAATATGTGTCCGAAAATGCCCCCCTTTTGAGCTAAAAAAAAGTTTTAAAAAATGTACGTTTTTTTTTTTTTTTTTTTTTTTTTGGAATATCGACCATAATTATGAACCAAATGTCATGAAAATTGGTGTCCCGAAGTAATTTGATCATTGATTTGTGAAATATGAAGCGTTTTTTTATTCTTCGGTGGTTTATTCTTCGGAGCGCGCACCATGCAGCTCCACTGCACCGGAGTGTTTTTCTTATTCCGGTGCTCCAGCACCGGTGCGCACCGTAGTGTTTTTTTAGTAGCGGTGCGATGCGCCTGGAGCTGCTCCGGTGCTAGCTCCAGTGCATCAGAGCTGAAGACCGATGCACTGGAGCTGGAGCTCCGGAGCTTCTGCACCAGACAGCTTCGGTGCAGCTCCAAAAGCTCCAGGTTATTGCACCGGTGCGAATTCCGGAGAATAAAAAAAAACGCTCCAATAAGATTCAATAAAAGTACGAATCCTGAGTGGACTCTTTCAGTGAAGACCGGGAAATTTGAAATCCAGCAATCTGATTCGCTCAGACACGTTTTTCAAAAGTGGAACCGACATCTGATCGGTTCATTTTGAATTTCCCGCGTCTCACTTAAACAGTTTATACTGGGACTCGTGGGACTAAACTATACCTCGTTCGCCCAACTCGCGGATGTATTGTACTGCTACAATAACACTTCATTTTCATCCGTGCAACAATCACATCCCGATTACATTTGGCAACACTGTTGGCGGGAAGAAGTGAATAACGAGCCGCGAATCCACGCACCTACAACGATGAAAGATGTTCTTCGCGGAAAACAACTGGGGGGGGGGGGTTGAGAAAGAGGGGGCGTGGTAAACAGAGTGGGAGAGGGGAGAGGAGAGGAGAGGATTTCGGGTGACGTACCTACACGGTACAATACACGGATCACAACGCCCGCAAACCGTCGTGTGTATGGTGTAAGCCCCTCCCTCCAAGCCCCACCTTGACTCCATGTTTGATCATTAAGAGATGATGTTCAGTTCAGAGCAAGAAGCGACGGGGCTTTCGACGCTAAATTCGTGTCTAGAAATCATCGATACCGCGCCTATTCTGTGGAGCAGAGTTTGCAGCAAACCGACTGCACAGTGACTCATAACGTGATTGAAAGGAATAACATAACGTGATTGAAAGGAATAACATAACGTGATTGAAAGGAATAACATAACGTGATTGAAAGGAATAACATAACGTGATTGAAAGGTATAACATAACGTGATTGAAAGGAATGACATAACGTGATTGAAATGAATAACATAACGTGATTGAAATGAATAACACAACGAGAGCCTCTTGATGGAAATATTCTATAAGTACCAACACGACCTCAACGAGTTCTGGTTGGCTGTTGATTCAATACGGGCAGCAGGCAGCTCCATAATACGACGCCATCTAGCGGCGACTCCTGAAGACCAAAGGAGTCGATTTGCTGTCTGGCTAATATTCATGTTTCGACTCATTTGGAGCTACACGAAGCGTCACGTTGGTACTCCCTGTACAATTATTCCATCAAAGGACTCTAAACATAACGTGATTTAAAGGAATAACAAAACGTGATTGAAAGGAATAACAAAAAAAGAATAACATTACATACAAATACAGATATTTGCACATTGAAAAAATAGTTCTATATGTATACGTGACGGTGCTTCAACTTGTAAACGATACATTGATGTACTAGAGGGGACGAAAATTTGGTCACGGTATGCAATACGCAACGCAGGAGACACCATTCGACAGAAGCACTCGGTGCGTTGCATACTGCATACCTTAATCAGGTATCTTCATTTGACTAGTAAAGAGGCTGAATCCAGTTCAAACATTCGAGTCTTGCTTAAGATAAATCGATGCCTCGAAATTGCACCGCTGACCAATCAGAGGCAAGCATTCTTGAAAAAAGAAGATAATGCTACTTTTGGTCGAGCCTGGCTTTTCGCCCATTTGATTTGGCTCCAGTCGGGGAAAAATAGAAGGTCAGAAAGCTTCTGCAGATAGGATGCCCGCAATACTTATCTAAATGAATTTAAGCATTTGCAGGTGGACTATACTCAAACCAAAATGTAAACAGTCGTCTGACATTTTTAATGTCCCAGACTGTATCATACGTAGAATCTTATATGAAAAACAATCGATCCTTCAAGGTTCAGTTTAGCCTCCAAATAATCGGCTCTTTTTTTTTTCTGCAAAAAATTAGACTGAAGAAAAACGATGGCTACCGCTGCGTTCACGTAAGTATTTTAAACTGAAATAGCCTACCTTGCGCAGTTTGATAACACAAGAGGAGAGGACACCGCAAGATATCAAAAACAGTACTACCAAATTTGACAAAAATATACACATTTTACATTAAATTACATAACAAAATTGCATATTTTTCGCCAAATCTGGCAACACTGATCAACAATAAAAAGTTTCTGAAGCAAAGCACAAAAAATCTGCCAGTCCGGAAAAATCGGAGTTTTTACTCACGATTTTCTTCTTCATCAAAAAAAAAAAAATAAAATAAAAAAAATAAAAAATCGATAAGAAGCCCAAAACGTAGTATTACAATTATTTTGGATGACTATCTGATTTTTCCAACCTACCTTAATGTAAATGTTTGTAAATTATAAGAAAGTATGGCAACATTGCAAAAGTGTCTCCTCCCCCCGCCCCAGCATAGACATATTGAGTGAAAGTATTTTCATCAATGTAACATTGAAGGTTAAGCTCCCTTTTTTCCTTAGAAAAACATCTCATTTTTTAAACCGCCTTTCATCTGTGCGGCGACGCGACGCACAGAAATTCGAACTACATTATTTTAAGAATAAAAACAAAGATTATGAACATTGAAAAGCAAGAGATAACTTAAAAATGTGTGAAATAATTCATTTCAGAGCTTAAAATGAGTCAAACAGCATGATTCTTTTAAGAAAATGTCAAATCTAAAATGTTTTTGAAAGCATAAAAAACAAAAATTTTCAATGAAAAACAAAATTTTCCAATGTCCGGCAAAATTGATGTTTCGAACCACTGTGCGACGACGAGACGAGACGACCGACACGCGGAGTCTGTCAAAAACCGCGCCTTCAGAACAGCAAATACCTCCCGCCTTCCGCAGCCACCTTGAAACTGGATGCCGACCTTTGACCTCGCGGATCTCTCCCGCTCTCATAGTTTTCTACGTTCCATCCGACACCCTTCAATACGATCTCTCAACTCTGCCTCAAATTTTCGTTGTCGTCGCGTTGCGTCGTCTAGCTCACGCCGCACGCTTCACGCCTCACGCCTCACGCTTGAGCTCGTCTGTTTCGTGACCAGCACACAGAAGGCTGACACTTGCAATTTGGCGGCTAAAAATCAGCAAGTTTCAACTACCTCAAATAATCACCATTTCGGAGCTGAACTGCCATTTTAGATCCTCTCTGTACATTTTTCGGCAGGAATCATATGTAAGAATAATGGGGCTCTTGCAAACTTTTGCTGTGGTCAAATGAAGAGTCCAATCTGATGTGAAAAACAGCGAAAATCACGAAAATCACACTAATTGTAAGTAAGTCTAAGTTTCAGTAAGAAACTCACATAACTGCTATAACGACAAGTTCGTATTGGCGATCCAACGCAGGTATCATGGAAGATTCCTGTCTATGTCACTTCGTTCATGGAAACGCAGAGATACATCTCAATTTAGATAGGCTCCCATGATACGTGCGTCTCTCCGACATTAAGCCCGATTCTGAGTGTAAATTTCGTGATTTTTTAGTGTACTCATCGTCATTTCTACACGTGTTTATGCAAGAATCAACTCTTCAATCCCCTATTCCAAAAGTTTGCAAGAGCCCAATTTAAAAGATTAAATCTTTTTTGATAGCCACATCGGTCATCCCTACCCACTGCGCGGCGTTGCCACATTCAACCGTAGTACTTACGGTATACAGTGAAAGTTCGTTGTATGGAACCTTGTTCCTGTCCCGAAAAAATTCCACTTAGCGAAAGTTCCACTTAGGCAACTGCGGTCTAAGTATGGGAGGTTTCACGGTGCTGAAGAAAAATTCCACTTAAATGGCGAGATATTCCACTTAGAGGACATTTCACACAACGAACTTCCACTGTATTTAAATTAAATTCATGCGTAGCTTTCCCACAATCTGGCAACGCTGCTTGCGACCCTGAGTGCAGAAAGTGCGGTGCACTACAGTCTGAGATCAGAAGAAAAAGTAGCTAATAATCTTTGAAAAAAGTCAACAAAAATAAAAAATAAAAAAAAGAATTCTCTGTAGTTAAAATGATGTTGAAAGAGATAAGTTGACGAGAAATTTACTTCCTGATTTTTGGCCACTTTTTGAAGATTTTAGACTATAGTGCGGCGAGCGGTGACCCGGTAGAGGTGATAAGACAACAAACACTATCCCCGATTCCTTCGCTCGCGCGCGCGACGAGACTCACCTCGCGTGTCGTCGTTTATTCGTCGCTCCGTCACTCTTCCCCCTCCTCCTCCCGCGTCACTCCTCCTCCGTCACTCCTGCCACTGAAAAGTCTATCTCTCAGAATCCCAGGATTCAAGATCCCCGGCGGATGGATAAAATTGTCATTTTAATGGCATCTTGACACCTCACTCAACAAACGGCGCATACCATCAAGCATCATCGCTCTATTTCACTTGCTCATCGGTGAACGATGTTGTCGAATGGGTCCACCGTAAACCTCTCCTTCAAAATTGATCAGGGTCACTTCTGTGGAATAACACCGCTAACGTCGTTTGAAAAAAAAACATTGGAGGCATCAAAAAGTTTCATTCATTACCCACTAACTCAGAAAATATAAGTACACACACAATTTCGATATAGCTGCTGTATAGCGAATCACAATGGTAGAGTACCATCTCTTCCTAGCTTTCTCTATGTTTGGAAAAGAGATTCATCATAGAGATAGTTGTGATTAGATGGGGCTCTTCCATTGTGAATCGCTCATTCGACCGCCATCTTTGAATGAAACTCTGGCAAACTTTTGCTATAGGGGATTATAGAGTTGATTCTTGCATAAAAACCTGTAAAAATGACGATGAGTACACTATAAAAAGTCACGAAATTCACTCTCAGAATCGGGCTTCATGGCGGAGAGACGCAGATATCATGGGAGATTCCTATCTAAATTGAGACATATCTCTGAGTTTCAGTTGAGAAAGTGACAAATTAGACAGGAATCTCCCATGATACCTGCGTTGAACCGCCATTACCATCTTGCCGTTATAGCAGCTATGTGAGTTTATTACAGAATTTTTAGACTTTCTTAGTGTGGATTTCGTGATTTTCGCTGGTTTTTACATCAGATTAGACTATTTATTTGCTCAGAGCAAAATTTTACAAGAGCTCCATTTGGTTAAACGCATTAAGTAAACTTGTGGATGGATTTTGAGATAAATAGATGCTTATAAAGTGATTTCACACAAGAATCGACCTTCCATAATGTTGTAGCAAAAGTTTTGGGCAGACTTATTGCAACTTTACTTTCAAAACACTTTCACCCGATTCAGAGGTTCTGCACGATTGATCCCACGCCAAAAGAAAAGAAAAAAAAAAAAAAAAAAAAAAAAAAAAAAAAAATTGAAAATGAAAATGAAAAAAAATAAACAAAAAAAACAAAAAAAAAACAAA
Organism: Trialeurodes vaporariorum; assembly: GCA_011764245.1. Taxonomy (NCBI): domain Eukaryota; kingdom Metazoa; phylum Arthropoda; class Insecta; order Hemiptera; family Aleyrodidae; genus Trialeurodes; species Trialeurodes vaporariorum. The sequence continues at coordinate 11,672,128 of VMOF01000024.1, read as the reverse complement.
CAAAAACCCCAACTAATCCCTTATCCTTTTATTATTTTCCAGGTAGCCTCGCTTCGCTGATCGTGGGAACCGTTTTGGGGTGGCCATCGCCGACGCTCAAGAAACTCCGCGAGCCGGACTCTCCGCTCCACCTGACCACCTACCAGGAAGCATGGGTCGTCAACGCCCTCTACTACGGCACCATTCTCAGCCCCTTCCCGAGCGGCTACCTCATGAACCGGATCGGTCGGAAGAAAAGCCTCCTTTTCCTCTGCATCTTTCCTCTCCTCTCCTGGACGTGCATCTACTTCAGCAACCACGCGCTGACTCTAATGGCGGCCAGACTCTTCGCCGGAATCTGGACGGGCGGAACTCAAACGGTCATGCCCATCTACATCGCCGAGATCAGCGAGCCCCACGTTCGCGGTGTCTTCGGAACATTTCTACAACTCAACGTTTACTTAGGCACAAACTTCGCCTTCGTCGTCGGCCCCTACGTCTCCGTCAGCACAATGGCTTTACTCTCCGGGATCCTCCCAATACTATTCTTCATCCTATTCTCACTATGTCCCGAATCTCCATATTTCTACATCATGCAGAAGAAACACCAACAAGCAGCGAAATGTCTGACGTGGCTTCGCGGTGACACATCGATGACTGTCGAGCTACAAACGATACAAGCGTCCGTCGAAAAAGAGGCCCAGAGTGACGTCGGGTGTTTCCGAAGAATGGCCGAGCTGTTTACTGTTCCGGCCAATCGGAAAGCCTTCATTATCGTCGAGGTCATGAACGCCATCCAACGTTTGTCGGGTATTAGTTGCATGATGGCGTTTGCTTCTGTAGTTCTACCAGCGCATATGGGAGCCCTAACTTCAGATCATTGCACCATAATTATGGGTATTGTCTGGATGTGCAGTTGTCTCATGTCGACGGGACTCATTGACAAGGCTGGACGTAAACCGCTCCTTCAGATCTCAAGCGTTGGTATAACAGTTTCGATGTTCTGGACGGGCGTTTGGTATTACCTCAACTCAGAAACGTCAGTTGACGTTGATTATCTCAACTGGCTACCGTTTGCTGGTTTCTTAGTCTACGGCTTTGCGTTTTCGATAGGTCTCGGCCCTATTTCGATCATGTATCAAGGCGAGATGTTCCCGAGTAATCTCAAGGGCCAGGCTTCGGCGATCACTACAATAGTGACGGCTTTGGCTTCTGTTGTCAGCACGGCCGCTTTCGCTATTTTAACCAAAGAAGTTGGCGCATACATAAATTTCTTCATTTTTGCATTGGTCGGAGTCGTTAATTTCTTCTTCACGTATTTCTACGTCATCGAGACAAAAGGCATGACGTTGCAAATGATTCAAGCTAAACTTGAGGGGAAGAACATTGTTGAGCCTGAAGTTGACAGAGCTTCGATGAAAGCGTGAGCGAGAGACATTTGAAATTTGGCGAGTTCGATTGATTGATCGAAATGAAATTGTTTGAAGTATCGAATTGAAATTTGGCGAGTTCGATTGATTGATCGAAATGAAATTGTTTGAAGTTTCGAATTGAAATTTGGCGAGTTCGATTGATTGATCGAAATGAAATTGTTTGAAGTATCGAATGTTTCTAACGGTTAAAGAATTGAAAGTTTGACATTTTCGAAAAATTTCGTATCGAAAGAACGCGCGAAAAGTAGCGGCAGGAACAGAAAAGCGCTGCCTGTGTGAAATTCTGATTCTTCGATCGAATTTTGACAATTTTAAATTTTTAGATTGGTCGAGGCTTCGAAACTCTCGAAAAATTTCGTATTGATCAAACGCACAGGAGTAAGTACACAGCGGTAGATACAGGAGAACGCTGCCTATGAAATTGTGATGCTTTTCGAATTTTCGATCAACTAAATCTTCGGAATCAGGCTAGTTTCGGTTTCGAATTAAGTTATCTTTAGGTTGGCCAAATTATGCCATGTCAATCAAACGACCGAAAGTTAACAGGCAACCTAATATTTGTGGAAATGAGATCCACGTCTTTCGGCTTGGGCGCGAGATGGAGCGAGGAATTCGTCTTCCTCTCTCTAAACCCATTGGATCACACGTGTTAGGATAGGTTAGAATGGGGTCCACTATGTGACTTTAGTCCCTAAACCCAAGGTTATAGATTAAAGAGGTATGCTCATCTGACTTCGCGCCTCAAAGTCAGTAGCGCGAAGTTCAAAATCCAGATCCAAGATGGCCGACAAAAGCAGAAAACATTGTATACTCTTTCCAGAAAACATTGGGCTCCCTCTCCAGAAAATCAGAAAATAGTCCGATGTTTTCTGGAAAGAGTGTACAATGTTTTCTGCTTTTGTCGGCCATCTTGGATCTGGATTTTGAACTTCGCGCTATTGAATTTAAGGCGCGAAGTCAGATGAGCATACCTCTTTAATCTATAACCTTGCCCTAAACCTACCCCTTTTCAACACAGGTATTAAGAGAGTGAGAGAGAAGAACCAACTCCAAGATCCGTCTTCGGCTTAGGTCATTGAGATGATGGTTAGATATTGTACCTGACTCGCAAATTTTTAACAAATATGACAAAGTATTTTAAGTTTAATATAACACTTAACTGTTGGTTGGTTACACACAGTTTAATACAGCTGCTCAACAATATGAGGCAATCAAAATTAAAATTGAATGCCCGTTGTTTTTTTTTTTTTGTTTTTTTTTTGGAAGACGGAAGTCAGGGATTTTACTCACTGATAGAAATGTCGTTTTTTTACCTTTAATTTTAAGTGAAAACCTGCAGACTTTAAAGTAAAATCTTCAATGCTTTCCCTTACAAGTGCTATAAAAATGACTGATTACCTACTAATTGCACTATTTAATACTGTCCGACATTATTTCATTGAGGTTTTTTTCTTTTTTTTTTTTTCTTTCTTTAAAAATTATTCTGAAAAATACTAAGTTCACTGAACAATAGAAAAAATACAGGGATTAATAGTATTATTATCATTATTAATGTTATATTTTTAATTTTTTTTATTCATACATTTGATTTTTTTATACATACAATGAGAAAACGACAAAATGGTTCTTACGATAAAAGTTTCTTATGATAGGAAAATTTAAAGCTTGCACTTTGATAAGTACTGAGAAAAACATTTTGTGCGTTTAACTTGAAACGAAACGAACAACTATCTTTCCCTCTCCCACCACATTTTGTACAGAATAATATGCGTTAGAAAAATATAGAAGGAGCCATCACGCAACTTCTACCACTAACTCCTTTGTAAGTATTTACCTTCCGCATACTTTCAAACAGGAGGGGAAAAACAGATCCCCAGATCCGACGCTGGTTTTAAATGTAACGTGACATAAACTGTGATAATATTGTTTCGTAAATGTATAGAGTTAAGTTAATAGGGAGTTTTATTTATCAATAAAAGATCGACTGATCAGTGATCGAGCATTAAACATTAATTTTACACATTTGTACATTGCAATAATATGTTTGTAAATAAAAAAAAATAATTTAGTCTAAAGAACTCTTTTTCTTCTTCCTTTTCTACAAATGCGGATCCAGCAATCTGGCAACTGTGTATTATTCCCATTTGAATGCATTAGAAAAAATCGATTAGAATTGGGGCCATGGCCCCCTCAAGAATCGATCATTTCTCATACGTTTAAATGGGATGAATCTAAGGTTGCCAAATTACTGGATCCGCCCATGTTTCTCTAGCGCCTCTTTTATTCAAAGTTTGATTATTTTTTTTATCTTTCAGAAGAAAAATAGGGATGATTTTTCCAATTTCTAATTTTCCAGCTTTTTCCTTACAAAAAAAGGGGACTTCCCTAATCAAGCACCCCCTTTTTTACCCCCTAGGAGGACCGAATCCTTCAGCAAGACGCTCTATAATAGTCGTTGAATATTTTCTTGTCAGAACGTCTTTAATTTTGGACGATAATGCTCCAAAAGTCCTCTTTGTAACGGGGGGTGCGTCTATACAAGCATTTACCCTAATGAGCCCCCTTCCCCCCTCAAAAGTGAGTGAAGGAGCAAAGGGAGAGCGTTTTCGAAGAAAAAAATCGGAATGCTACAAGAGCAGGATGGAGAAAGGAGGTACAATTTAAAGAAGAACTGATAACGAAGAGGAGTGGGAGGAGAGGAGTGGGAGGAGGGGGGGGGGAGATTCCTCCGTCTCGCAAGTTTCAAGGAAAAATTAGAAACAACAAAGGAAGATAAAGCCTGAAAGTTAGAGCTGAAAAGTTCCCGCCTGACTTAATTTCATTTCAGACTTTTAGGCTTGCTCCGTCTCTTTTCGCGCGCAGTTGCAACATTGCAACTTAGATTAATGGGACAACGTGTAAAGACGCCGTAAAACAGTGTAAGTGTAAGGGTAATCGCAGACTGCAGAAACCACAAAATCGTCGTTTGGTTCGAGAATTTGCAAACTGAGCCGAGAAAAAAAATTGCACTGGGTTTTACCTTGAATGCCTGTAACTTTGCTCGCGGTTTCAACATTTGAATTTTCGAATTTCGTGAAGTTTTGAACACTAGAACATTTATAATGTTATAAACTTAAGAAAAAACATATTGAACACCCAATAAACTAAACAGAAGAATAAAACAAACAAAAATTTAAAAAAAATAAAGAAATGAATGGATAAATGGATGTACTAAGACTTTCAAAAGAAAGTACCCTAGTCGGAATTTTTACTATTCTACATCTTCGCAATCTTTAAAAAATGTTGCGGTTTTCAAGTGTTTAAGAACTAATCAGAAGGTCCATTTTAAAGTAAGTCATAAAAAATCGAAAGTTTCATTGAAAATAAATGACGAATTTAACAGTAAGTATTCGACCAGGGTACTTTCTTTTGAAAGTCAGAGTACACAATACAGATTGATAGTTCACAGTGGCGGCTCCTGCAAAGAGGCAACAGCGGATACGTTCCATTTCAACTAAACTTATGTAAAATAATCGATTCTTCAGGAGGTTCAATGAACTCCCGATAAATCGATAATTTTGCATAGGTTTGAAAGGCTAAACAGCACGGTTGTCAAATGGTAAAAAAGCATGGAAGCCAAATAACACGAGCCGCCACTGATGGATCAAGAAATAAACAGACGCCACAAAAAGTGAGTGCATTGACACCTCCAAGCCACATATGGTAAAATAATATCGAAACTTGATGGATGAACACTCTTTAGGATAGTATTAAGCATGATGAGAGCCAATTATTTTGTAATTCTCATAACTTACTTAGTCGTAGTGGGCCAAGTATCGAAACAAAATACCTTGAAAATCTCTGCGCCATTGCAATACTTTCCCTATTTCTAACTTTGTTAGTAGTGAGCAAGTAAAAATGTCTTACCATCCCTCATTTAACTTATCGATCTGACAACATCGGTTCCTCTTCCTCCATTTCCCCGGAATAATTTGTTGGCCGGCGAACCGAACGCATGCGTCTTCCTCCGAGAAGAGAACATTTTGAGGAGAGGGAAAGCGAAAACTTTCGGATGGTAAGCACTCACCGCGCCGCGCCCACCCGCGCCGCCGTTGGAAGAGCGGTGTCTTCGGAGCATCGATGTGTGCAAGTTTAATGTTTGACGATCAAAATGAACGAGCAAAAATAAATTACTTAAAGAATAAGGAAATGAATACGCCGCCTCATCTCCATCAACATCCCCCGATCCCCCCCCCCCCATGAAACACCCTTCAACCCCCCTCAACCCTCTACGCCACCCCCTCCACCCGTCTTCTTTTCCACTCCTCCACACCGCATCGGCGCATTTGGATAGACGTTTCAAGCTTTCAGATTTACTTTGCGCAATTAGGCCGGGGGGAGAGGAGGGGGGGGGAGGTTAAACTTTTATCACACTTGATATGCGTTTATGAAAGTACCAAGATTCATGGTGCCTCGAGTCGCGCTGTGGTTTGAGATCGTCAAAAAGTGGCCAAAAATAAAAAACTAAATTTTCCATGAATTTATCATTTTTAAGCTTACAAGATCAGCTTTAATCACAGAGAACACTCTCAACCCTTTCAGGGCCAGGCCCGGGTATACTCGTTTTTCTTCTCTAGTCTACTTCACATTGTTTCAGTCTTCATTCCGGATAAACGCGACTATAGATGAAAACACGTACAAGATATGATGTCTTCGGGCGCCTTCAATGTATCATATAGGCAATTTTAACTCCCCCGAGTACGAACAGTTAACTACCTTCCCTTCATACACGGAAGAGTGGCGTCCGCGTCCTTTTGAAATAACCTGGCCCTTAGAGAGTTAACAGTATCTCTCTGGATTTCTGGAAAGTTTTAGATTGATTTTGAAGGGTAGAAAAATATGATTTTTTATGACTTTTCATCACTGAGTTTTGGCCACTTTTTTTTTCGATCTCAAGCCACAGTGCGTCGCGTCTCATCGTACCCACGCTCTATGGTCTAAGAACGTCAAACATTGACCAAAAATCATAAAGTAAATTTTTCATCAATTTCTCGTTAATAAACTTTCAAGACCAGTTTTAATCACAGAGAACTCTTATAAATAATAATTTAAACTTAGAAATGTCACTGGAAAGTTTCCAGTTAAACTTAAAAGGTCGAAAACGATGAGTTTTGGTGAAATTATGAAAAAACGAAGAGAAAAAAAACGGAAAAACCATGTTGCCATATTGCACGCTTCACCATTGGCCTCGTGTGGCGTTTGTGAGAGCTCATATCAATACTATATCATTCCATACCGGAGCACAGAGGTTTGAGGTTATGTAAGTAGGTTGTCTACTTAAACATTGGCACTTTTGGGAGGAAGTGGCTTTTTCGCAGTTTTCAACGATGTTAGGCCATTTTTAAGCCAAATTGACCGATTACACGTTAGGGTCGTTAGGGAATGACTCCCTTTAATGTCCTGAGCATTTTTCATTTTTGTATTTCTTTGTTTGTTTGTTTTTCTTTCTTGAAAAATGCTCAGGATATCGAGGGAAGTCGTTTCCGACGGTAGGAAAATGGTCACTTTTACCTAAAAATGGCCGTTAAACGTTGAAAACTGCAAAAAATCCAATTCCTCTTGTAACAGCCAATGTAAAAGTAGACAACATAGTTACACAACCTCAAACCCCTGTACTCTGGTATGGCATTAAAATATGGTATTGCTCAAATCGGAGGACAAATAAAAATGCAGGAGAAATGATGCAAATCTCATGTGGGATAGTTCCATCACAACAGAATTGCCCCCCGAAACAATTTTCATGACGAAATTTTAGAATTCTTAGCTTCCTCTAGTGATGAGGAGAGAGAGGAATGTATAATGTATGACATCTTACCTTTTTCATCATTATACAATTGAGAATCATGTTTTTGAGCTCAAGCATTTTGAGTTTTGGGTTCACTGATTCAGACAAATAGCGGTGCTTGACTCCGAATTGCATCAAAACGCATCGGGGAGTAGCTGGCAACTACAAGTTTGACTCGTCTAACCCAAAGATTACTTATACAAACAGATATGGCATTAGCCCGAATTTTGTTAAGTTGACTCCAGCCGTGATACAACCGAGCATACAGAGGGGATCATAAAGATTACAGAGAAAAGATTACATTTTCCATGTTTGTCTGTTACAAAACTGTTCCGTATTCCACGTTCCACCGTTCACGTTCCGTGTTTGTTCGAGTTCCGCAAACAAACACAGGAAAAGTGGGAAACATAATCTTTTCGAACCAGAATTCTGTAATCTTTATGATCCCCTCTGTATGCCCGGTTGTATCACTGCCGGCGTTTTATGCATTTTTCACTTAACATGGGCGAGATGGCTAATGCCATATCTTTATGTATAAGTAATCTTTGGTCTAACCAACCACTCAACCGATACCTTTTCATACATCTCGGAAGCAAGGACCGCTACACGTCTGAACCGGTGAACCACTAGCGGATCCAGGAACTCGTCCTTCTCTCTCTATACCCATTTGATCGCGTGTATTAGAAAAGGACAGATTAGGGGCAGTCACGTGACTTTCGCCCCTCTTCTATCTTCCTCTAACACACGCGTTTAAATGAACAATGAGAGAGAGAAAGAGAGAGGGACAATCCACTGGATCCAGTGCGGATGCGGTGAACTCGAAACTCAAAAATGCGTGAGCTTTATTAGTAAGTGAAATACATGTTTTTAAAATGTTGCGAGTGAGACAGTTGTGTGATGGAATGACCCGACAGTATAAAGCAAGCTGCACTCAGCAGTCTACGGACGAATACCAGGGAGACCCGAGAGCAGTGTTGCCAGATTGGGGGTAAAAAAGCCGTACGTTTTAAATTTATTTAAATGGAGGACGATACGGCTTTTTACCCTCGATCTGGCAACACTGCCCGAGAGTGACGAGTGTGCATGCGGTAGTTTACGTTAAAACTGAACGACACAAAATTACGTTTGAAACGTTGCTGAAATTAATTATATCAATTGTTTTGAAAGTTCAAACGGATGAAAAGATTGAAGGCTGAAGGCCAGGGTCGGTGGTGGAGGGAGGGGAATGGGGGTGGGGAGTTGAAAGGAGGGTAGGGGAGGGAACTATTCCCTCCGCCCGCGGGTTCCTGTTTTTCATCTCTCATCGTCAACGGTGAATGAGCGTTGAAAATAACAGAGATGGTATGAGAGGGAGAAAGAGAGGTGGGTGGAGTCGCACGAGAGCAAGTGAGGTGGGGAATGAGAAGGAGAAAGGGGGGAGGTGGAGGGGTGAGGGGGGAGGGGTGAGGGGGGAGGGGTGAGGGGGTGAGGGGTGAGGGGGAGGGGGGAGGGGGTGCGTGTTTAACGAGCCACGCCGCTACCGCACCGCAAACGCGTTCCGAGAATTTAAGTGATTTCTTTGAAGCCTGGTTTTAAAAAGAAGTTGAAAAAATAAAACAATGAGCGGAAAAATAATCTGCGGAAAGCACAAGCCACATTCTGACCTATCCTCTCCGTTTAATCTTTTTTTTTTTAAGTAAAAATTCATTGGATTGAGGAGAAAAAAAAAATTAAACTGACCCTTGGACGGAGGTTATCCTGTGGGCAATATTTGAACTTTGAACCATTCTCTGGAGAATTTCCCTGAATTGAATCCCCCTTGAGAGTGGCCGAAGTCGATTTTTTGTAGACTTTCTCGAAACTATCTTCTGATAAAGGTACTATCGACGAATTAAAGATTGTCGCGAGATTTTAAAACATTTTCAGTTATGGGTGTGAGTGTAGGACTGATCTGCAACGGATCTGGCGCCTTATCAGCACTGGCTTCTCACCTGCAAAGTGTGAGGAGTATGAAAAGTGGCCGAACCAAAACCTTGAAGGCGAAACTTACTATCTCGTGAAAATCTCGCGACGATCTTTGATTCGTCGATAGTACGGGATAAAAAGCCTTCTAGAAAATCCATGCAAAGTCATTATCATTACACCCGTATGGTTTGCTTACTACTTGTATCGGCTTTGGTATGGTAACATAAATATAAGATTACTGTTAATTAACACTGGTTAATCCACAATATCTAAAATATTTTGTAAGATAGAGAAGGTCAAAGTCTTTTTTGATCCTAGGTGTTTTGGCCAAACATTTTTTGGAACATTGAGCTCTGTGTATGCTTTGATGAGAATGGATTCAGAATCTGTGGGTGTCAGCGCTCAAGCTGGGGATCGATCGTTATGTTATGAAACCACACAGAAAGAAAACATGTTTTGAGTTTAAAAAAAATATTTTTGAATATCGTGACAATAAGACGTACTTTTAAACTAAAATAAATTGTTTTCAAAGTAAAAATAATTGGATTTATGTATATTAAAAAAACTGTATTTAAATTGAAAATAATTTTAGTTAAATTGAAAATTCGGTATTTTAATCTAATGAAAAGTTTTTCATAACTTGACATTACTTTCAATTTTAGAATACGCCTTTTTGTCATATAATTCAAAAATATTTCTTTTTAAATCCGAAACATTTTTTTTCCGCGCACCGTTAAAAAAAAAAAAAAAAAAAAAAAACATACGAGGGGGGGGGGACTAAAAAGCAGCCACGAGTCTCTTTATTGAAAATCATAACTGTCACAATCTATACACTCCCCTGGAGATAAACCAGTAGTGTACCACAAATTTCTACAGGTTTTACTTGCTTTGAAACTGTACGTATAACATCAAACTTGCAATTTCTTTGATCTCGCACCGAGTAAGTCGGGTATCGGAATCTAGAGATGGAAGGCACTTCTCCTAGAAGGGCGGAGCAACCTCCTCTGATCTCTTCGTCAGTCAAATCCTCAAGCAAATGATAGACTTTGATGTCACCCTCGACCATGCTTTTTCGATAATAATCCATAAGTCCTCCCAAGCCACGATCCAACATTTTCATTCGGCTCATTTCATTGCACACCAGCTGTTCTTTGTTGCCCGTCGCGAATGGAGCTGTTGCAAACTTTTGCTACAGGCTTTATAATAGTTGAATATGGGATAAGACCCTGTAAAAATAACGATTAGCGCACTAAAAAATCACGAAATTCACTCCTAAACTCACAAAATGCTTTTAAATGCGAGACCGTAATGGCGGCCGAGGCCGCGGTTTTCTTATGGCAATTGTATGCTTCTTCTTCTTCTTGTGTGGTGTTGTGAGAACACCTCTTGTAGATGGCGCTGATTGAAGATAGGGAACCCCAATGCAAACCGCGGCCCCGGCCGCCATTACGGTCTCGCGTTTAAAAGCATTTTGTGAGTTTAGGAGTGGATTTCGTGATTTTTTAGTGAGCTAATTGTTATTTTTACAGGGTATTACCCCATTATCAACTATTAATAAGCCTGTAGCAAAAGTTTGCAACAGCTCCATTGTATCGGTTGCGTGAACATTATCGGAAATCGACCCTTCAAGCATTCGTATTTGGCTCGCAAATCGTCAAAATCCTTTGATAAATCGTCTGGGGTATACCTGTCGGGAATGAAGTTGTGAGGATTGCTAAGAATCGGGTTTCTCTTCGCACTTTCCCACAGGGCACCGGGGAGCGGAGAATTTTGGTAAAATTGACGCCGGTATTCTAGATCGGTCGTCTCGTCGGCCAAAGCGAGAACTATCTCGCGGAGATTCTCGAAGGTCACTAGGTGAGCTTGAGGGAGGAATCGATTTGTGGCCGACATCGAAGTTTCTGTCAAAAAAAATAAAAAATGGATTTGGTCGATATCGATAAATAAAAAATAAAAATAAGTCTGGCTTCGGAAATTCGTGATGGTACACGGAAAAATATTACCAGAATGGGTCTGTTGCAAACTTTTGCTACAACAATAAAAAGTTATTATTCCAATGTAAAATCGCCTGAGAAGTCCATTGGTGGCATCATTAAGTCATGAAATACAATAATAAACTCACAAGAGGCGTTTATTGAAATCCAAGATGGCGGCAAAATATCGAGGAATCTGAATGTATGCACCGTGATCATCCAAGGATTGCCAACGTTTACAACCTCATTGGAGGTAGAGGTTATGTGTTTGTTTACGTTGTGATTGGTTGTGATCGATGTTGTGAGGTTGGCTATCCTTGAATGTTCGTGGTGCATGCATACAGATTGCTCAATATTTTGCCGCCATCTTGGATTTCAATAAACGATTCTTGTGAGTTTATTATTGCATTTCGTGGCTTTCTGATGCCACCATTGGACTTTTCAGGCGATTTTACATTAGATTAAACACTCTCAATCGTTGTAGCAAAAGTTTGCAACAGACCCATTATATTTAACCAGTGGCGTAGCTGCTAAGGGGCTGGGGGGGCTTGATTAAGCCCCCCCCACTTTTTTGAACGGAGAGACCTATTTTTTAACGTACGTACGTTAATTGGATGGATAAGTAAACAAAAAAAAACAAAAAAATCATTCTTTTCAAACCACCCCCTTTTTCAACCCCCAGCGCTGCCCCTGCATTTAACTATTACGTAGAAGTAATGTGTCTGTTGCAAACTTTAGCTGCATTGTTATCAGTGGCGTAGCGTGCAATTTGACAACGTTGTAGTTCGTCCATTCAAACTCATAAAAAAGATCGAGCTATCGGGTGTTCGGTGAACACCTTCGCATTCGACCTTTTACACGGGTTCAAATAGACACAATACAACGTTGCCAAATTGCACGCTACGCCACTGATTGTTATAGAGGGTTCATCCATGCGTAAAATTGAATAAAAACCACATTGAAAGCATCGAAACATCTCAAAATTCAATCACAAACTAAACAAATGCGTTTCACAAAATGCCAAGATGGCGGTCGAATGAGCGAGTCCAGTGGCGTCGCGTGCCATCTGGCAACAATGCAACTGCTCCATTTACACTCGTTAAATATATCGAATTTTCCTTGTGCACTGTGCACCCCCTGAATTCGATCTTTTACATGAGTTTAAATGGATAGAATACATTGTTGCCAAATTGCACGCGACGCCACTGAGCGAGTCACAATGGGGGAGTCAAATCTAATTACAGCTTTCTATGCTGAGAAAATTAAAAATAAGATTTGACTTCTAAGCTGAAAAAAGGTCTCCATTCTAGTTTGTTTGGCTCATTTTGTTTTGATCTCGAGGTGATTCTTCAGCATTTAGTGCCGATTTCTGCCACCAGAGCGCTACCGTTCGATTTATGTCAAATTACAGGCCGAAGGTACTTTATATTCAAGAGAACGGAGTATCAGTTACCAGATTATCATCTGAAAAACGTCTCTGCAAAATATCTTGTCAATAACCTCAAAAATAAGGTTGAAATTACCAAAAAATGAAATATCGCATTTCGATTCAAGAATCGAATTGCAATATTCCATTTGTTGGTATACTTTCAGTCTTATTTTTGAGGTTATTGACAAGATATTTTGCAGAGACTTTCTTCAGATGATAATCTAGTAATTGACACTCCGTTCTCTTAAATATAAAGTATTTTGGCCTGTAATTTGACTTAAAACGAACGGTAGCGCTCTGGTGGTAGAAATCGGCACTAAACACTGAAGAATCACCTTGAGATTAAAACAAAATGAGACAAACAAACCAGAATCATAACGTCATACGGTCACACTTTGGGATAAGCTCCTAGCTCTTTCACTGAAAGAACAAAGTTTAAGTAGAGCCGAAGCCGCAGTGGCGGCTCGTGCAATGTGGCAGCAACGTTTTCTCTCCATTTAAACCTATGTAAAACAATCGATCATTAGGAAATGCAATCGCACCCCAGAATATCGATACTTTTGCATAGGTTTGAATGAAAAATAAGCATGGTTGCCAGAGTGCACGAACCGCCACTGACCGAAGCAGCTTTTTAAAATAGCTTAGCAGATCAAAATTCTTAGCTCTATCGGAGCAAGTTGCGGTTGTACCAAAACACACTACTTCGGAAGAGCCAAAGCAAGAAAAGAGGCCGTTGCTCTAAAGAGGTAGTGCTTTGGTCCACCATGCAACTTTCTCCGGCACAGCTTGAACTTTTGCTCTGCGAAGCTATTCTAAAATGCTGCTTCGGCTGTACATAAACTTTGTTTTTTTGTGTTGGGCAAAAACTAAAATAAAGGTCGTACCTCCTTCCTCATTTGGTGCATCGACGATCGTCGATTGGTATTTTGGGTAGAAAGGTACATATTCCGTATCTCCTACGTCTACAACGCCCGTAGCATTAATAATCCGAGCAATCGGATCTGGAACCTCCGTATGGAATTGACACACCTGCAGATAATCAGCCGACATCCGTACCGCCTGTTCATCCTCGCTGAAGAAAAGTCTTTTTGTCTGGCGTTTAGCGATGACCATTTTCGCCTGATGCAAGGCAAGAGCCGTCCTGAGACACTGGTACAAGGATCCTTCCTGAGGAGGGTTCAGCACTGTTGATCTATGGATTTCTTCGAAGATTTGCTCCACAGCAAAGCATAGTCCACGAGTTGATGTAGGAAGACCAATCGATCTGGACGTCGTCGTAATCTTGTTCTTTTCGCTAATATACTTTAGCCATCTTAGGTGTTTGGATTCGGAATTGGATTTGGAGCTTCTTCGACGCGAGGCCGAACTGACGGTTTCACTTGCCATCGAGTCCGTTGGATTGAACGCGTCCGTACGACAAAAACGGCAATTGTTTTAACAAATATACAAGTAAACCAGCGACAATTAATTAGCATTACATAGTACGAACTTAGTGAAAGTGAGGTTAAAGAGACTTCGACATTCAACAGACTCGACAGTCAACAGTCTACGCAGCGTGGTGTTGAGTGGTGACTTTTTCTCTGTTCGTACACTTCTTGAAATGAAAGAACCGATACTATCCTTTGGACTACTTGATTAGTTGCCTAGCAACCTAATTTCTGTAACCACAGTCCACACGAGCGATTTATATAGTCTGGCGACTACGTCGAACGCCTAAAAATGACAACTTTAACTGTGATTCAACCTAACCGATCAATGAATTGCTTACCATTTTTGAGGGATATTTTTTGGACATTCCATCAAAATCCATAAACCATTAGACGTTCCGCGGGGCTTTAACTGTAAATGTCCGGGCCATGTAAAATTTTACATTCGTTCTACTTTGCAACTGTAATTTTGACTTTAAACCTTAGTTATCTTGAATATAACCCGGAATGGCCCGTCTCTAAGATTTGTCTCACGATTCGGATGGATAAGGACATTGGCTACGCCATGGGACGTTCAGTAGTGGGGCTCTTGCAAACTTTTGCTGTGATCAAATGAATAGTCCACTCTGATGTAAAATTCAGCGAAAATCACGAAAATCACGCTAAGGAAGTCTAAAATCTAGAAATAAACTCACATAACTGCTATGACATCGGTAAGTTTGTAATGGCGGAGAGACGCAGGTATCATGGGAGATTCCTGTCTATTATGTCACTTTCTCTACGGAAACGCAGAAATAAGTCTCAATTTAGATACGAATCTCCCATGATACCTGCGTCGCTCCGCCATTAAGCACGTTTCTGAGAGTGAATTTTGTAGTGTACGCTTTGTCATTTTTACAGGTTTTTATGCAAGAATCAACTTTTCATCCAATACCCTGTAGCAAAAGTTTGCAAGAGCTCCATTTGCTAGACATGTTGTAACACGAGTGGAAATAGAACGTTATTCGGACCTTTTGTCGGACGTTGAATTCTACGCCAGAAATTGTTTTGCTGAGAATACGTCGATTGACTACACGACACGCACGGGGTATACGAGCACATCACACTAGCGGATCCAAGAAATTGTCCTTCTCTCTCTTGTCCCATTAGAACGCATGTGTTAGAAAAGGATGGAAGAGGGGGGCGAAAATCACGTGACTGCCCCTGATATGTCCTTCTCTAACAAATGCATTCTCATAGGAAAAGAGAGAGAAGGATAGATTCCTGGATCCGCCAGTGGCACATCAGAACAGCCGAAGAACGCTGACTGGTGGTGAAGGGGGGGGGGGGGGGGCGAACGGAAACGCGGGCACCGTAAATAATAGAATTTCTACAATAGAAAAAGAGTTCGAGACGAGCATAGAATAGTAGATAGCACCCATCAACACCCCCCCCCCCCCCTTCCCGACAATTCATGACCGTTTCACGTCTCCTGTCCCGCGCGCTCAACTGAATGTAAGCAGATGATTGGGAATGAAAATAAAGGAAGATAATATGGGACGAGATGAGGAGGAGCATTTCGGAGCAATTTTCATTATTGCTGCTGAGACCGTCTTGTCGTCTGGTCTGGTCTGGTCTCACGAGTCAAGATGCTTGTAGCGCAGTCTATACTACTCACACTCACTTGCCTTATCTCGTCGTAAACTATTAAAGTTGAAAATCATTTGATTTAGACATTTTGCTAGCTGGCTCGAGTTTAGATGTGGAGAGGGGGAGAGAGGGGGGAGAGAGGGGGGAGAGAGAGGGGGGAGGGGGAGAGGGGAGAGGGGAAGGGGGGAGAGAGATAAGAGCAACCGAGTCAACACTGATTTCGAGACAGTAGTGGACTTGAAGGGTCCCTTGAGGGAGACAGACGTTGCGTTGCCACGTCTTGCTGATCTAGAGTCCCTATATGTAGAGAGTTAAGACGAGAGGGTATAGTCAACCTCTGATTGGTTAAAGCAGCGGTTCCCAACCTTTTTCAGTCGCGGACCCCCTAGCGGCCAAGTGGAGAGGTCGCGGACCCCCTGACAAAAAATTGATAACCTTTTTTTTTTTTTTTTTTTTTTTTTTTTTTTTTTTTTTTTTGCCTTTTCTTCACAATATTTCTTTACATACCTAATGGGATCGCTGCGGCTGGGCTTCCGTCACTAATTTAGCCGGTTGCGGTATTTCGAATAACTCAAAGTAGGTTAGAATTCATTCCTTAGCAACGGGAAATTGTTTTTCTTCCAAAGCGTTCTTCCAAAGCGTTGCCAATTTTGAACGAAAAACGGGAAAGTACGAAAAAATCCGCGTGGGCCTTCGCGGACCCCCTGAGACTCGTCCGCGGACCCCCTGGGGGTCCGCGGACCACCGGTTGGGAACCGCTGGGTTAAAGAGTTGTAGGCTCTACGGACGCCGCCATTGGATGCGATTTGCACATTTGTTTACACACTCTCGTTTACAAATGAAGGGCTCCAACGGTATTTTACGGATAAAAAAGTTAGTTGTGGACAAAGTTGTCGATTTTAAAAAATGATGCACCTCAGTACTGTCTATAGTTCTCAAAAAAAACCTTTATAAGCGCAAATAAATGTCGATTAAACAGAAGCAGTAAAAGATTACACTGTTAGAAACTCTACGGCACTGTGATCTTTTTAGAGGACCAAACCACAACAACGGCCTTCAGAATGTAAACAAATGTGCAAAATCGCATCCAATGGCGGCGCCCATGGTTTAACTTGTCTTAACTCTCTACATGCATATAGGGACTCTATGCTGATATACCTTTACAAGATATCAACTAAACTGCCTTGGGTCGAACTAGAAAATTCTTATCCTTTCCTAACCAAACTCCAAGAGTATAAGCAATACCATGCAAATTAAAAGTTTCCAACTTTCCTAAAAGAGTATATGAAAGTTGGGGGGAAAAAAATATGTTTGCCTTTGAAAGCAACGTGTGGGGCCACGAAATGCCGAAACATTACGCTAGCTGCTAGCTCAATTATAATTTTCAAATCCGTTGCGATCACAGGAGTTCCTATTTCCTCCAGAAAGTAGCATAGGCGGATCCAGCAATTTCGCAACCATGAATTCATCCCATTTGAACGTATGAGAAACAATCGATTCTTGAGGGGGTCATTGTACTGTTATTAATCGATTATTTCTCATGCATTCAAATGGGAACTATTCGCAGTTGCCAGATTGCTGGATCCGCCTTTGGAAAGTAGAAACCTGGAAGCGGAGCAGAAATTGGACAACTAGGCTAACGCAGTTTTAATTCTCGACACTCGTTGCTACAGTTAAAGAAATACCAAGATGCTACCGAGGATGGAAGGGAGAGACGTTGTAACGGGGGGGGGGAGGGGGGAGGTCAATAAAAAGGTAGACTTAAGGGCCGAGGAGGGGGTGCTTATTTTTGAGTTCAATTCTGCAAATTGCACGACGCAGCGTTGGTGAGGGGAAAGGGGGGGGGGCGTTCGCCGTTTGGGTTTGAGTTACACCGCCTTAATGAGATTTTCTTTCCGTGCGATGTTTTCGAAAGACCAGTTTTCGCAGATTGTGCGAAACGAATACGGGAGAAGTATTGAGAAGGGAGTGACGGAGGGATAGCGGGAGGAGGAAAAGGGAGGGGGGAATAAGACAGTTGCCAAAGGTGAAGCCGAACGCTGTACTCCACCCAAAAAGGGGTATATCGGGACCATCCTTTAGAAGTCTTCGGAACTTCACCGCCGCGCCCCGGTATAACAGAAAAGATTACGCTGTCGACAGTATAGTTTTCATTCTTGAGACACGAAGTTTAAAACTTTCAGTCCGAAAAAAATATGGATAGTTTATTGATTTACTAACTGGTGGCCTCTTTAGTCTTTACATACTTCAGCATGGTGTTATTCTTGGCGAAAACGGCATCAGCAGCGCGAATAACCGACATGTATCCGAAAATAAACCATAAAATTTCAGAACGGAAATTCTGGTCGAAAAGGCAAGAATTTTTCGCGCCATAAATTACGCAATACGACGCACAGAGGAATGAGTCAATGAGAGAAGCCGGACAAGGCGTGGCAACTTTAAATGCATGTATCTTTGTTAATACGTAACTCAGAAGTTTAAGAGTGGTTTGATTATTTTTATCGTGAAATTGCCTTCAAAACTCATCCTTCATAGTTTGTTTTTTGACCGTAAAAAGATTCCAATTTGCTATTTTATTCATAAATTCCATGTTCGACCCCTCCTATTGAATCGCTCCACTGTGCGACGCGACTACGACTTTGCGTCAAAACGCATAAAAAAGCTGACCTTGAAGTTGAAAAAGACGAGGAGGAACTTATCTTTGAAGAAACACCTGCGTATATAGGAAGGGATATTGACACTTGACTACAACGAAAACTCACCTGTAACAGATAAAGAAAAACCAATCGATTAGTAACAGATAAAAAAAAAACCAATCGATTAGTATCTATCACATAGTACAAGTATAAGGTGTTGGATAGAGCAAAGACAGTAACTACTCAGTACTCAAGCTAACTGTTGCTATAGCCTACGAGCGATTGAATATTTAATTCTTGAATATAAAATCCAGCAAAATTTATGATGATCGCAATGAAAAATTTCAAAATTCACCCAGACTCACAAAATAACTCTAATGACTTTGGTGAATCTTGAAGTGAAAATCTGAATGGGTTAACTTTGGTGAATCTTGAAGTGAAAATCTGAATGGGTTAACTTTTTTTGAAAAATTTGACCAAAAATGGAAGCTAAATTTTTCATTTTTTTTTTATTTTTTTTTATTTTTATTATTTGGTGTACTTTGACGTTTTGAATGACAAAATTCGAAATACTGACCGTTGTAACGCAAACCCTTTGCTTTTTTTTGCGACCCACCCACGCAACGCCCCCCCCCCCCCCCTCCCCCCGGCAAAAGTGAGCAAAACACGTTGCCGTCAGCTGCTAGTAATCGAATCATTTATCGGCGAATTAATGCAGTTTCATCCCCTCCATTTGCCTCTTCATCACTTCGAAACCCGCAAAAACATGCTCTTCCGAGACTCAACCCACGTTAAAACGTTCAACCGCCCCATTGCAATGGGGTTGAACATTTAGAGGTTCATGGAAGGGGAGAGACCCAACTAGCAATCGTTCGTTTCATTCTGGAGATCGATGGTACATGGCATGGGGGGAGGGGGAGAAGGAGGGTGGGGGAGGAGGAAGGAGGGGGAGAAGGAGTGAGGGGTGGAGGAGGAACGAGGTGGGAGGAGGGAGGGGGAGGGGGAGGAGGAGGGAGGGGGTTGACCAGGGCCACAATAATCAAGGACCCTAAATGCCTGCGGCGGATCTCTCGTCGCATCCGTAAAGCCATTGTTACCAGTTGACAAAGTAAATTAGTAAATTGACCATCGATTCCAGGATTAATTTTCTACGCTGAAATAACGCATGAATTTAAAAGTTTCTGAAGGTAGATTGAGTGGTGTATAGTACAGAGTCCGGCGGCGGCTCTTCGTGCAATCTGGCAAAGTTTGTAATGGCGACTCAACGCAGGTATCATGGGAGATTCCTGTCTATTATGCCACTTTCTCTACGGAAACACAGAAATATGTCTCAATTTAGATAGGAATCTCCCACGACACCTCCGTCTCTCGGCCATTAAGCACGTTTCTGAGAGTGAATTTTGTGATTTTTTAGTGTACTGCAGCTCATTGTCATTTTTACAGGTTTTTATGCAAAAAGAAACTCTTCAATCCCCTACAGCAAAAGTTTGCAAGAGCCCCATTGTGCGTTTTCCAGCATAATCTCAATCGGAACATAGTGCTGATTTTAAAAAAAGGGTACACATCCAGATATTTCAGTGATGTTATTAATATATTAACGGAGGTTTGCAGTTAATAGTTGAAATAGGTAAGCTCATTTCTGTAAAAGGACTCTCGTTTCTGCCTCTTGTCAGTTGTCACCCTTGAAATAATATAAACCGTTGAATAAACTGACAACACTGGTGCGGCTAGTGATAAAACCTGATGGTCGATCACACGTAGTACGCACCCCTATTATGACCCTTGTCCCCAAGTCCATCCCTTAAATGTGGCGGTAAACGCATCCAGTAATTAAATGTAACCTAGAAAATTGGTGGTGTGAGATGATAGGAGGAAGGGAAGGCGCCGAATAAAACTGTCAGCGTACTTCCCTTTTCGCAACCCCCCCCCCCACCACAACCCCCATCACTCCACCCTCTCCGAATTCGTGTTCCCGGGGTGTTTACTTAATGAATCATTCTCATGCGCGTATAGTTTTTTCCTCCCCTCCCCTCCCCCCCCACCCCATCTCCAGAGCCTCTCAAAGTCTGCGGTTTCGGATCCTGCATACAAAATGCTCATTTTCTGCCGACAAGCGGAGTGATCAGCCTGAATGAGTGCGTAATGGTTGAGGCGATGGGGAGGAGGGGCGGGGCGGGAGGGGAGGGGCGGGAAGGCAATAAGGGAAGGGAAGGGGCGAAAGAGACTTGCATTTAAGTGCTCTGATAACGTTCCGATTTCATGCGGGCAATGATACTCCGGTGGATGCCCTCTCCTAAAGAGATTTCGGAATACTTGAAAGAATTCACGGGGAAAGTTGCAGTTTTACCCCGGAAATCGAGGGACAGCCTACAAATTTAGAAATCATCACAGTGGCTCGGGACCCTTTAAAACAAATAAGCGTAAGCAAAGTTTTGATCTGAAGGGGAGGGGGGTATCCAGAATTGAAAGTTTTGTGAATTTTGATTTGCCGTGATCGAATTTGAAGAAGTGCTTTCCAAAAATTTGATCGTAAAAATGTATCGATTTTTTTCCGATTTCCTTTCAAAAATAATAAAATATTGACAATTCTTGCGTGAAAACACACGAAGCAAATTTCATTTTGTGACCAATGGTCACCGGTCACTTCTTTCGTGACCAGAGTTTCGAAACCACGGTCACTTACGGGAGCCAATCACAGACAAGGCGATTCAAAATTCAAATATTCCCTCCGGTCACCTACTCGTCCGGTCACGTTTCACGTAAACCACCTCGGGAGGTAGCTGGTAGGTCTCAAAATTCGGAACCAAACAGTTCCTGGACACCTTTTGATACGATACCGTACATGACCGTACGTTGCTTGGCTCCGCCCACTTTTAAGTGACCGGAAGAATAAAATTTCGGTCACCTACCGATTTTCGAAACCTGGTCACGTAAAACGTGACCTGGTCACGAAATAAAATTTGCTTATGGTTACGCAGCTGTCCTTTCTGTTTGACTTTCACAAGTAAGGATTTGAATCATATGTAGCCCAATAGCCCATGATTGCGTTTGAAAATATTCAATAAAACAAAAGCATTTATTTCTCAGGCGCCCCTCAAAACGTTGCGCCCTCAGGCGGTCGCCAAGTCTCGCCACCCCCTTGGGCCGGCCGTTCACATATACTATGACCCAAATCCTTTCTCTACTGAAAACTTCTGTGTTCACAACTAATATGAACCACAAGAACCAACATTTTCTTTCTCTCCGCAACTATTTTATCATTATAATTTATAGTTTACTCATTTTTTCCCCCTAGATTTTCTTTCGTTCAAGGAAACTTGAATACTTACATACCTCAGTTAGGTTTAAAACTTGAAGCGCAACACAAGAACGGGCAGAAAAGCCACTCCAAAGTGCGACTCTCGAGTGGATACTTCGCTTCGCCCTTCAAAGCGTTAATGAGAGTCCCTTTCAACTCCCTTTTCAAACTATATTCCGAGTTTGACGCAATTGCGTCGATTGCGGTTGAATCGCCCCCCAGAGGGATATACGAACGCACGGTGAGTGGGGGGGGGGCGAGTGGGGGGTGGGTCGGATAGTTATTGCAAGTATCGGGGGGATGGATGAATGAATGAATGTGACTCCTTAGCGGGGTAGATGGTAGATCAAGTGCGGTGTACGTATATATTGTATATTGGCTCGGTGTTAATTCAGCGTGGAAATGGTTTTATAACATGCTAATTGTCCCTCACGCAGTATCGGATGGGGGTAATAACGATGGCGGTAGTATCAGATGGCGGCTTCGGCTTTTGAAAGACATCGAAACTTTTATTGTTATTGCTTCTCGCGTGATTTCTGCACTTTGCGGTTGATGCTGAGATGTCGCCAGCCCCGTTGGAAATGTGCCGTTAACGGTTATGCCCTCGCGCTGTTGCCGATTCTTCAAGATGATCAATTGTACTGCCAGAAGGCAGAATTAGGCAAATGGGGGTGGTAATCGATTAATCGTAATCGTCGTTTTTTCGGAAGGTGATTTTATGGTAATCAGGGCTGATTTTTTACAAGCCACCAATCATATTAGTTGCAGAGGAATCAAATCTAATCGAAAAATCCCTAAAGTTTACTATTTATCAATGGAAAATACATTTAATTACCATTCAAAGGTTTGACTCATTACACTCATTTCTGCCCACCTCTGCCAAATGGTACGGATAGTTCGCTACACCCTATATTTAAATCAATATAAAATCAAGTGAATTTACCTTTAAATCTGGCAACTATGCGATCAAGTGTCATCGCTCGAGCATGTACTACGATCTACAAAAGAAAGTACTCGAAAACAGACGAAATTTTTACTCTTACAAATATTGACAACCTTTAAATGATTTTACGCCTGTCAATAGTTTTAGGACCAAGCATAATGTACTTATAAACTTACTTACGTCATGAAGAAAGAATCGAAAATTCTATTGAAAACAACGATAAATTTAACAATAATAATTTCGACCAGGGCACATTGTAGCCATTCTCACTTGAGTGTTACGTCCGTTACACCCTTTATTTCCCTGTAACTTCTTTATTAGTTACGTTCAATAATTCATATTTTTAGGGATGAAACATTTCATTGCTGTTAACCCAACACATATGTATTTTTATTAATTTTTAAAGGTTAATTTTCACCGTCTTTTTTAACTTTGAAAGTGAGCTGGTGACGTCCGTTACTTTGAGAATGGCTCATTGACATTTCAACATTAGCTCATTTGAAGGCTAATAAGATGATGTAAATGGTGGTTTCATCAGATTCGGTTCCTTTTGCTTAGTTGTTTACCTATACGCTGTTTTAGATCAAGTGTGTTTAAACAGGTGTTTAAACACCAATAATAACAATAACAGGTATTGATTACTTTGAAAGTTCATAAAAAGAGTGGATTTCATATGCTCGTTAACTTATTAGTTTTAGAATGAGCTATATCAAAGCTCGACATAATAATTCCGTACACAGAAAAAATAAAAATGTTTTAGATTTTAAAAAAAAATATTTTTGAATTATATGACAATAAGACGTACTTTGAAACTAAAATTAATTGCTTTTTAGTAAAAATAATTGTTTTTAAATTAAAAATAACTGTATTCAAATTGAAAATAATTGTTTTTAAATTGAAAAATCGGTATTTTGATAAAATGAAAACTTTTTTTTTTTTTTATTTAACAAAACTTAGTTTCAATTTTAAAATATGTACGTATTTTTGCCATGTAATGGGGCAGTTGCAAGGATCTGAAATGTTACGCTTTTTATTAAGAAAATGAAAGTACTCGATGAGCTGAGAACAAGGATGAATTTGGTTACTAGTTACGTCCCATTGTTCCAAAGAGAGAGATTTTGGCCCAAAATACATTTATTCAAATGGAAGTTCCGCATAGTGACATCACTGTGCACATGATTTTTGGGAATTTCACACGGATGTAGCTCCAAAACCGAGACACTTCGGAAAAAACAAAGGCACCATTGTTCTTAGTTCATCAAACACTATAATTTCTTTATGAAAAACACAAAATTTCAGACCCTTGCAACTGCCCCATTCAAAAATATTTCTTTTTAAATTTAAAACATTATTTTTTTTTTTTTTTTTTTTTTTTTTTTTTTTTTTTTTTTTTTGGTAAGTCACCATTACGCTTGATCTGAATTTTTTTTTCTAATCAAAAATAAGTGGCTTGCGCTGTTTGCCAGACTG
The DNA here is from genome assembly GCA_011764245.1 of Trialeurodes vaporariorum. Taxonomy (NCBI): domain Eukaryota; kingdom Metazoa; phylum Arthropoda; class Insecta; order Hemiptera; family Aleyrodidae; genus Trialeurodes; species Trialeurodes vaporariorum. The sequence continues at coordinate 11,648,143 of VMOF01000024.1, read as the reverse complement.
GGATTTGCCTGCGATACTTAAATAAATAAATATAAATAAATATACGACAAATCGCGGCAACACAGGAGTCAAGATTGCACGCGTTCTTGCGGTGGTGGTGAGAGGATTTCCTTCCACGTGCAGGACGCACAAGGGGGCAAGGCGTCAGGGCACAGATCGGGAGTTTCCACTATATGTATATACTCCGGGACCGGAAAACTCCGAAGGTGCGGTCGGTTTAATTAAACATGAGCTTCCCTCTCTCTCCTTCCTTGTTCCTTGTTCCTTGTTCCATTACCAGGATTCTTTTGTTACTCTGGACTGCGGGGATTCCGGGATCGTCACCCGACTCCTTTTTCCTCCCGGACGCGCGAACGGACGGGACGTCCCGCGTGTCGTATCCCGTCCGCCCCCGCGCGTCATTAGACGTCACGCTGGGAAGTTCGCGCGTTCATACTCACAGTCACACACTCACCACAGCATGGTCTGAGATCGAACAAAAGTGGCAAAAAGTCAGGGAACAAATTCATCAAAATTCATCAGTTTTGACAATTTTTAAGCTTAATGGGGCTTGTTCCTCTATTTATTTAAACAATACATATACCTATCCATGTATCCATGGAAACAGTAGTTTAGTTTCCAGCTGTACTCTCTATGTTTAAAAGAAATGTTTATTATTACAAGTCAAGTTACATATTACAGGCAGATATTTCTCCTAAAAAGTTGGTTTTATCATTTTATTAGTTTTTATACACGGAAAAAAACTACGGTGAAAATAACCCTACGGATACCTGATTTTGGCACTTGCTAGATGTTATGGTAATGTTAACCAGAAGTATACTATGTTTTGACTAGGTACTAGGTGATGTTACCTGATTGCATGTCGAATTTACTCAAATTATCGGTAAATGTACCATGCTTCTGGTCAAGTTTACCATAACATCTAGCAGGTGCCAAAATCAGGTATCCGTATGGTTATTTTCACTAATCTTTTTTTTTCCGTGTATTAACGATTGTTGATTAATAGATCAACAGGGCTCTTGCAAACTTTTGCTATAGGGGATTGAAGAGTTGATTCTTGCATAAAAGTCCGTAAAAATGACGATGAGCACACTAAAAAAATCATGAAATTCACTCTCAGAATCGGGCTTAGTGGCGGAGACGCAGTCGCAGGTATCATGGGAGATTCCTATCTAAATTGTAACACATCTCTGTGTTTCGGTAGAAAAAGTGACATGATAGACAGGAATCTCCCATGATACCTTCGTTGAGCCGCCATTACGAACGTGCCGTAGCAGTTCTGTGAGTTTATGACTGAATTTCAGACTTTCTTAGTGTGATTTTCGTGATTTTCGTTGGTTTTTGCATGTTATCGGATTATTCATTTACTCACAGCAAAAGTTTGCAAGAGCCCCATTTAAAACCCTTCAGTGACACTTCTAGGTTTGAATTCCTTGTTAAAAGTGTTCTCTGTGATTAAAATTGGTCTTGCAAATTTTATAAATGATAAATTTATGAAAATTTACTCTCCAGTTTTTGGCCACTTCTTGACTATCTCAGACCATTGTGCACCGCGGTCATCGCACTCAGAGCAATATAATCTTAGCGGCGGCATGGCATCTCAAAGAATACTTATCACCACAGTAATGGAACAACTGAACCCCCATCCGCCCAAGTTGAGTGAAAACGCAGAGCAGGGCTGCCGTTTTGCGTATAATCAATGCTATTTTTCTATTCACCGATGATTCCACCGGCTCAGAAAAGATTACACAGTTCAGTTCAGTGTATGACTGTAATGCACGAAAATACTCTGATCTGTAATCTTTCCTTAATCGGTGGAAACTTCGTTCATTAATTAAAATATCCGCGAGTTTTATAAAGTCATCGACGACTCCACCGGTTGAGAAAAGATTACAGATACGAGTATTTTAGTTCATTACAGTCATGCACTGAAATGAATTGTGTAATCTTTTCTCAACCGGTGGAATCATCGATGAATTGAAAATAGCATTGATTATACGCAAAACGGCAGCCCTGACGCAGAGCTGCCGGTTTGTATCACCCCCACCCCCTCCTCCCCGAGAGAGGGGTTGAGCACTTTAGAGAATAAGTTAATTTTGACAACACCCCCTCCTCGCCCCTGAATGGGGCGGGACTAATTTAAGAGCCAAGAATCCCAAATTTTGGTCACGCGGGTTGAATATTTCTGCCCTTGAAATTACGGATTGGGTGCACTCTAACTGGCTTTATAATATTGTTTTTCTAAGCCCAATGTGTTTGAAGTCACGGCTTGTTTCTTTTTTCCAAAAACCAAACAGTTGTCGTGCTCCCCCCTCTATGCGACACGAGTCAGGTTCGTCATCCACTAGGCGCATCTTTACACTGATATATAGAATTCTTTCTTTAATCCAAGGTGCATTTCGTTAGTGTTAAAGAATTTCTCTTTTACAGAGGACAATTTATGAGTTTGGTTGTTTCCATCGGGTTTCTCTTTATATTTTACATTAGCATCAGGTATTTCTGGCTTTGTAGCAAAATTGCACGGAAAAAAAAAAGATTAGTGAAAATAACCATAAGGATATCTGATTTTGGCACTGCTAGATTTTATGGTAAACTTGACCAGAAGTATGGTACATTTACCGATACTTTGAGTAAATTCGACATGCAATCAGGTAACATCACCTAGTACCTAGTCAAAACATATTATACTTTTGGTTAACATTACCATAACATGCAGCAGGTGCCAAAATCAGGTATCCGTATCGTTATATTCACCGTAGTTTTTTTCCGTGTGCGTAATAGACCCATTAACAGGCATGCTCGTTACCTGATGGTTCGCAACATAATTACCCATAGTAAATCAACTGAGGATTTTTCCGTACAACGTACCAATAAAAGGAGACCAGTTCACGGAAAATTGGGCACATGGGATACGTCGCGGCAGACCTCAACAATTTGTCATCAACATCCGAAAAGTCATCGAGAACCGACTTCTGTGTGACGATGCAGGTTCGACATCTGCCACGTGCCCGTCTTCATACTAAATCGCCCGCGTAAAAACTAAAGATGGGATCGCTCGAGGCCCGAGGAGAAACAAAACCAAGAGTCTAGAAAGGAGGAGATGTGAAAGGCGATTTTCGGCGAGGAGGTGATGGGGGGGAGGGGGTCGGGGGGAGGACGCGTGGAGCATTACTCCCTTTCCTTTAGGCAGAATAAATATAAGAGAGCGCGAACCCTTAACCGGGATCTGTGGATGGACCCGCACAACCCGCAGCCGAGCTATAAGCTGAGATTGAGTTCTCGTGCCGAGCTTGGTTTTTACAGGGGACAGACGCAACACGCGTTGCACTGTCAGGAATGGGAAGAAGAGGGGGAAGAAAAAGGCGTCTCATTTCCCTCAACCAAAATGTTGTCCCTCCGAAAAAAGCGATAAATTCAAATGTCTTCGTCTCATCCCCTCGCGAGTGAATCTTCGTACACGGTCAATCGACCTTTAAGGTCCGGTAACGTTTTACACTCATCACCAGATCAATTCATGAGGTCCGTGAAATGTGATATCGACGGCTTCGGTCGAAAAACACGTATCTTATTTCTATGTCCATGCTCAGCAAGTTAGCCCCAGAGACAATATACATATATAATAAAGATCACGCACTATATATCTTGCCCACGTTTGAGCGCGGTGGCAACTTTTTTTTCGGGGTCTCAACAGAACACCGCAAACATGGACCATACGTTGACTGCTGAGAAAAGTCGCTGCTTTTTTTCTTTATGGAACCGAAGCACCGAATTTGCCTCAGGCAACGTATGATGGTCCCTGTCAGCAAACTGAGGTTTCTAGCAGAAGAGAACGCTCATTTTTTATAGGTCCTTCTTCCGAAAATGTCTTCAGTTATGTTAACAGGTAAGATATTGAATCCATCCTTAATTTTCAAGATAAAAATAACTTAAATCGAACGCAAAAGGAAGTTCATCTAACATTGCCTATTGACAACTAGGTACCTATACTCTATTCACGATAAGAAGGCGGGTGAGAATTCAGGTAAGAATGCACTATTTAGCAACAGTGTGGCTATGCCGGCTACTCCAACCCTTCGCAGTGGCCCTTGTTCTCCCGACCTCTCTCTTGGCACGGAGGATTTCCAAGAACTGACTGACTCTAAATTGTACACACGTCGAGTAAAAAATGCAAACGGTCTAAAATACAAGAAACTGGACGAAATTTTCGCCCTACAGGGCCAAAACTCGGGGAAAATAGTCGAGTTTGAATAATGATGACTCTCAGAAATTCGTATTTTTCAGTCCGAATTAAATTCAGGATATTTCGTCCAATATCGAATTTCTGAGAGTCATCAATATCCAAACTCGACTATTTTCCCCGAGTTTTGGCCATTTAGATCGAAAATTTCGTCCGTTTTTTTTCGTATTTTTGACCGCTTGCAATTTTTACTGGACGTGTGTAAATTTTAGAGTCTGTTGGTTCTTGGAAATCCTCCGTGCCAAGAGAGAGGTCGGGAGAACAGCAGCCGCTGCAAAGGGTTGGAGTAGCCGGCATAGCCGCACTGTTGCTAAATAGTGCATTACTACCTGAATACTCACCCGCCTTCTTATCGTAAACAGAGTATAATAAGTGTGAAAGACAGAACCGTCCTAGTTCTTAATCGACAATTTTTTGAAAAAAAGGAAACGGGACGGAAAGATAGTCTCGTTCAATTGACAAAAAAAAAGAAGAAAAAAATGTAGAAAGGAAAAGAAAATCGTAATAGAGAACACACCGTTAATAGACGGGAAAGCGGCGCTGACAGAGGATAGGGAAAAGAAATACAGTAGTTTCCTTTTTCGGCCCCTAATTGGATCAAGAAGAAAGTGGAGAGTCCTGAGTCCTACTACATATATATAAACCATACATATATATACAAGTACCGGTGGGCATGGAGAGACGCTGCATACACCATACACGGAAGCAGGACACTTTTCTTTCGCCTGAGAGATTTTTACTTTTTATTTTCCTTTATGATATCCCTTATTCGCGAGTGGACGACATGGGTGAGGGAAAAGGACTGAGGAGCTAAACTCTTTTTGAAGAAAGAAAAGGGGTCTGAGAATTCTTTACAGCCGGCTGATGCTGTAAGTAAATTCACACATACAGCCGAGGAAATGAGACGTTGCCGGATGATCTCACTAGATTTGGATTTCCTGAGATATTTCAAGTAATTTTCTTTCTCTAACCTTTAGACACGGAATACTCTAATCAGAATGGAAACTCTAATGTGGCCCTTGAAAACTTTTGCTACAAGCAAATAAACAGTCCAATCTCAAGAAAAAAGAAGAGTTTATGAACAGCGTGTGAAAACACTTTGCTGAAAACATCTTTTTTGGATACAATACATGGGCTTTGACGAGACATCATGGACGGAGCGAGATAAGTACAGGAAAATCAGGAAATCAGGAAAATTTATCAGTCACATTCCGCAAACGAAGTTAGCTTTCCTTCAAAATCTAAAGTTTTCGTAAATTCATTTATTTTTCTTTCTTCACTTTCTGAAAGAAATTGACAGTTTACATCCAAAAGTCACGAATTTTGTGCCATGTAGATTGAAAAGTCAAGTGTTTTTAAACAGTGTATGAAAACTCTTTTTTCGGTTTCCAAAACTGAATTTTGGTCAGTCACGCGAAAAAAACAACAATAATTTGTTTCCTTCGTCCTTATAATTTTCCCAAAAATCCTCCAGGAAATGTTAAACTGAAGTTCCATTTCGATTCCTTAGGGCAAACAGATTTTGCGGGCAGGGGTGCAAAATATGCCCGATCTAGCGATCCGCGGATCGCGTAAAAGTGAGGAAATTTCTGGGAAAGTGAGGAAATTTGTCCAATTTTTTTTTCTTTTTCATTTATTTATTTGTTTGTTTGTTTGTTTGTTTGTTTGTTTGATTATTTATTTATTTATTTATTTATTTATTTATTTATTTATTTATTTATTTATTTATATAATGGCAATGAGGATTTCCCAGGAAAATAGTGTAAAAAATGGGAAAATATCGGTCATTTTGCGAACATACGGTGTTGAAATGTTATAATAAGCAAAAAAAAAAAGTCATCACTTTCAAATGTTTGTGAGGAAATTTTTTAAAATTCCGTGAGGAAATAAGTCATGGATCGCGTGAAACTTCCGAAGTTTTGGAACATTTTGCACCCCTGTTGCAGGGTTAGTTGGGGGGGGGGAGTACTTCTCCTTCCACGATGGTAAGAAAAAGGCAACACAGAGCAAACATTGAATCCGCCTTTCTTTACACCCACTCCGCTTCGAACCATTAACCGTCTAGTCGACTATCAATTTTTACCATCAAACACAGGACGAGGATCGAGAAGAGGGAAGGGAGGTAAAGTGTCGACAGGTAGCGCCACAGTCGCGCCGAGGGGAGGGGATAGGTGACGAAATAGGAAAGAGATAAGTGGAAAAACAGTAAAAAACCAGATAAAGAGAGAAGGGCAGAGAAAGAGAATCGCAAATCTCTCGGATCTCAGATGAAGAAAGACGGAGAAAAACCGAAAGAGGGAGAGAGGGTGAGAGGAAGAGAGAGAGAGACAGAGAGAACGAGTGAGAGAGAGAGAGAAAGATTGAGAGAGAGGGGGGGGGAGAGTGAGAGACAGCGTTCGGATTTCAGATGAAGAAAGACGGAGAAAAACCGTAAGAGAGAGAGGAAGAGAGAGAGAGAGAGAGAGAAACCGAAGGAGAGTGTGAGAAAGCGTTTTAACTATGTACGAAATGCAAGATTTCCCCAGCGCGATATTCTTGCCGGCGCATCGCGTACGTCTTGGCTTGCTGAATCGGGAAAGCTTCGACACCAACTCCCGGCCACTCCCCCACACCCACACCCCTTGTGGGCTCGAGGTTGATACGATGAGATGGGGGGGGGAATTCCGGTGAGGGGGGACGCTGAGGGGCCACGCGTCTACCTCCGCTACACGATCCGTAATAATTAACGGACGAGGAAGAGAGTTGTGCTGGTTGCAGAGCGCACAATTTGACGGCGCCCCGTTTATCGCGGAGTCGCGTCGAGGCGAGGAATAAGGGGGGAGGGGGGGACGGAAAAAGTTCACTGCCGTAACCATGAAATTTTAATTCCTCTTGAATTGTATATACGAGCGGGAGTATTGTTTCCAATGGTCTGTGAATTTCAGCGCGGGCTTGGGTTCGGTTCGCTGTTAGTGTTATATTGCAGCGGTTCTTTGAGACACCCGGAAAAAAAGGTACGGAGAGATAAAGTTCATCGTTCTCATCACCAATTCAATAGATCCGATCTTGAACAATCTATACGTCTAGTGAAGCACCGGTTACCATTTTAAACCTACGAACACTATTTTTACCAACAAGCTATAACTATACAGGGGCGACGCTTTCTATTCACCGATGTTTCCACCGGTTGAGAAAAGATTACACAGTTCAGTTCAGTGTATGACTGTAATGCAGGAAAATACTCTGATCTGTAATCTTTCCTTAATCGGTGGAAACTCCGTTGATTAATTAAAATATCCGCAAGTTTTTTAAAGTCATCGACGACTCCACCGGTTGAGAAAAGATTACAGATGCGAGTATTTTAGTTTATTACAGTCATGCACTGAACTGAACTGCGTAATATTTTCTCAATCGGTGGAATCATCGGTGAATTGAAAAATAGCATTGATTATACGCAAAACGGCAGCCCTGATATGTCTTATCCCAAAGTGAAATGTGAAATAGCCCTTAAGAGTGAATTTTCATTCATATCAAAAGCGCGCTTCGTCTTTTTTGGCATCATATTATAGTTTGTCCCAGAAATGATTCGACTTGACAGTTCTACGGCTTTCATAAGCATTAGCTTCAACCCACCAATGGAGCTCTTGCAAGGTTTTGCAATAGACAATGGGTCTGTTGCAAACTTTTGCTACAACGATTAAGAGTGTTGAATCTAATGTAAAATCGCATGGAAAGTCCATTGGTGGCATCAGAAAGTCATAAAATGCAATAATAAACTCACAAGAGGCGTTCAATGAAATCCAAGATGGCGAAGAAATATCGAGCAATCTATATGCATGCACCGTGAACATCCAAGGATGGCCAACTTTGATAATCTCACTGTAGGTGGAGATTATGTGTTTGTTTACGTTTTGATTGGTTGTGATCGATATTGTGAGGTTGGCTATCCTTAGATGTTTGTGGTGCATGCATAAAAATTGCTCGATATTTCTCCGCCATCTTGGATTTCATTAAACGCCTCTTGTGAGTTTATTATTGCATTTCATGACTTTCTGATGCCACCGATGGACTTTTCAGGCGATTTTACATTGGATTCAACTCTCTTAATCGTTGTAGCAAAAGTTTGCAACAGACCCATTGGCCCATCAATTCTGATTTAAAATGCTGCGAAAATAACGACAAGACCATTTATAAAGACCAGAATTCACTCATCGCACAGAAAGCCAAACTCAAAGTTCAGATGGACCACCAGTGTATGTTTGCACTGCGAAAGTTTTGCACAAACAAAACAAACAAACAAAAGAATAGGACAGGAAATCAAGTGCCGCCTGTCTCGTTTATTACGCAACACAGAACTTTCCTGTTGTCATCACCGTGCTCCTAGCGACCAAATATGTATAAATGGACCTTCAAATTTACTTTTTGAAAGCAACTTCTCCAATCTCACCGTTCAAATTTGTAGGTTGTGTTCTTTTGTTTGGGGTGCGAATTCGAGGTTGGTGCATACGTACGTTTGCAAGGGTGCTCACCCGAAATTTCAAGTTAAGTTTTCTCTGTGAGGAGTGAGTAATGGACTTTTTTAATTTATTTATTTGGCAGCATTTTGCACTAGAATCGATTGTTCATTTGCCTACAGCAAAACGTTGCAAGAGCTCTATTGCGCAACCCGATTGGTCGGAAGCAGGAAGCAGCTGAAATGTTCATTCAAACTGTACAGTTGCCAAGCAGTGGCCGAGGCGTGCAATTTTGCAACGTTTATTTTTCCCCCTTTGAATACATTAGAAAGGTCGAAACATCTGGTCATCGCCGATGACCGAAGCATTCGATTTTTTCAGTTAGTTTAAATGGAGAAAGTACATCGTTGTCAAATTTCACGCCTCGCTACTGTTGCCAAGTCCAATCATTATTCTTGGGACAGCCTATACTTCAAACGAGACAGAATAATGGCGGCCTGTGCGATTTGGCAATCACGTAATTTTTTATTTTAAAAGTCAAAACTATTGATTCTTGAGGAGGTTTAGTGCATCCTCAAGAGTCGATTATTTCCCGTGTATTTAAATGGAGAAAAAAGCGCTGTTGCCAAGTTGCACGAGACGCCACTGGACTATGAATCAAATGATATCGACATCGTTGTAGCAAAATATCGCAACGGAGGACCTATTGTGCGCTACTTTTTCACCTCGATGAAATTGGCTCGTTTTTTTCTCCACTCTTCTCTCACCCTTCTTTTCGTTGTTCTCGTTTAAATAAAAAAAAAAAAAAAAAAAAAAAAATAGCAAGCTCGCATTAAAGTTTTACGAAAATGGCCCCGTTGAAAAAAGTTTGAGTGCGTTCTTACCTGGAGGCCCCCATTGTTTTCGAGTGTAGCTATTGTTTGTTTATTTTTGTGAGCGTATTCCGTATACAGTAAACGTATGTTAGTTCCTTCGCTCCAATTCTCCATTGTGTCGGTCGCAAGCTCAATTGTGCGTCAAGTTTAGTGGGACTAGCTTTTCAGCATTGCCACGTTCGTCGTATTTAAAGGGGGATAGGAAAAATTTAAGTCACTTGACCTGTTTTAATACCCAATACATCGATGGGTATACATGCAGGAGGCTATTATGAACGATCGTATCGTAATGCTATCGAGTCGATGATCGAGTACGTGTCATCTTATGGGTGGTGCCATTCCGATACAAAACCCCCCCATCTCCAAGGAAATTCTCCGATAGCTCAGGAGTCATCGGAAAATTTCCGCAGGGATGGGAGGCTTTCTATCGGAATGAAACATATCGGAATGACACCACCCATAAAACCTGTAAAACACGTACTCGATCATCGATTTGATAGCATTACGATACGATCGTTCATAACCAGCCTGCTATATGTATACTTACTGATAGATGGTTCAATAGCCAAAAGTTAACAACACTCATCAGCATTGATTCGACGAGCTGGATCTCCCGTATGGCTCTACACTTACAGAACGTCTTTCTATAACTAGGCTCGTTTTCATAGTATTTCTTTAACTACACTAAAAAAATGAAATTACTAAAAAAGCAATTAAGTTTTGTAAAATCAGTAAAATAAAGCACATGCTAATTTTACTTGTTATTTTCGGTAAATCCTACGAAACGTATGGCTAATTTTACGATTTGAATTGTAAATTTTGCTTTAGTTTTAGTAATTTCTCTATTTGGATTGCAAATTTTTCAATCTAAATAGTACATTTGACAATCCAAATCATTGCGACTTTTGCATATTACATGGCTGTCTTGGCGTGACAGCTATACGACTTGCAAAAATTACAATGCTTTGAATTGTTAAATTTACAATCTGATTGGCAAAGTTAATGATCCAAATTGTAAAATTAAGCAAAATTTACAATCCAAAACGTAAGATTAGCTACATGTGTAGTCAATTTTACTGAAAATGGCTGGTAAAATTAGCCTTTGCTTCATTTTACTGATTTCACAAATCTATTTTTTTCAGTGTACTCTCTTAATTTAGGTTTTTAAACAGACCGTTTCAGTGATGACGTCATTTAAGTCAAAACAGTAATTTGAAGATAAATTCGATCGTGCGATTACTCGATTTGGTTAATAGGTCTGACTGATGCATTATTTCTTAAATGTCCAGGGAATTAGTTAACACTGATCTATCCTCTTCTTACACATGCATTTGAATGGACAACGAGAGGGAGAGAGAGAGAGAGAGAGAGAGAGAGAGAGAGAGAGAGAGAGAGAGAGAGAGAGAGAGAGAGAGAGACAATCTCCGCGAGCTGCGCCACTGCAAAAGAAACCCGGAAGTCGACCGCGTTGGTGAACTTGTAAGATTTCAGTGAAGGAATCAGGTCATGATACGGACTGTCGAGCTGGAAAGAAATTCGAGTTTTCTATATTTTCGGCGACTTAACGGCGGGAAAATAGACGCTCCGTTAGTTTCGTTGCAACATTAACCCATTTATTTTTGCTCATTTCGCGAGCGCTTTATATTGAAGTCCCGGAGTATGCATATATGTTTGATAAAGAGCTCGCGTTGGAGCTTGGGTATTTGTTGTAAACAAGCTAAACGATGTAGATCAAGATGTGCTTCAAGCAAAATCCTATCCCTCTCTCTCTCTCTCTCTTTCTTCCTCTCTCCCTCCCCCCTCTCTCTCTCTGCCACTATCCACCCCACTCTTTCTCTTGCCCCTCTCTCTCCCTCCCCTCTCTCCCTCCCTCTCTCTCTTTCTCTTCCTCTCACCCTCTAACTCTCCTTCTCCCCCCTCCCCCAATACTGAAGAGAAAACTCGAAATTACACAGGCGGCCCATATATTTAAACGCTTTTTGCAAAGCTCATAAGAGGGTTATACCTACCGCTTGAGTAATGATGCGAAGATACTTGGGTTCTGTTCGTGGAAATGAGACGACCTATTTCAAATTAACGAGCATTTTACTGGTGCCACGAGTCACCTATATACGAGAAGACTTTTGTCCTATTCGAAACTGATTTTCGGGGAAAACAAACACGAGAGCAAATGCTATCTAATTTCTTGTATTTTTGATACTATCTAAAATGCAGCTCATTTACGACAAAATTTCAATTTGAATGGGTCTGTTGCACACTTCGGCAATAACGTTTTAAAGTATCAATTCCTTTGTAAAAAGCCAAGAAAATAACAATGGCAGCATCAGAAAACACTAAAATTCAGTATTAAACTCACAAATTGCGAAAAACACTAGACACTATTCACCCCTGTATCTTTCCACCACGTGCACGATATTTCACGAAATTAGCGCGGCACATTCAAATAATAACGGCCGACTGTCATCACAGCTGACTTCATAAACAAATAAACAGTAAACACTGACGGCGTCTGCTCGAATTCTTACCTTTCAATAGTCTCAATTCCTCACAAAAGGTTGTGAAAGGTACGGAAACCGATATTTGTGTCGAAAACTTATCAAAATTAAACAATAACACACAGGAGTTCCAAGCATGATTCCAACTTCGATCATCATGCTTGGAACTCCTGTGTGTTATTGTTTCATTTTGATAAGTTTTCGACACAAATATCGGTTTCCGTACCTTTCACAATCTTTTTTGAGGAGTTGAGGATATTGAAACGTAAGAATTCGAGCAGACGCCGTCAGTGTTTACAGTCGGCCGTGATTATTTGAGTGTGCCGCGCTAATTTCGCGAAATATCGTGCACGTGGTGGAAAGATACAGGGGTGAATAGTGTCTAGTGTTTTTCGCAATTTGTGAGTTTAATACTGAATTTTAGTATTTTTTGATGCTACCATTGTTATTTTCTCGACTTTTAACATAGAAAATGATACTTTAAAACGCTGTAGCCGAAGTGTGCAACAGACCCATTGAACATTGCAGGGGGAAACGAAAAATGTCATTGAAATCAAAATTAAAGTTTTCGGGGTTTTCGGGGTATAGTCGTATAGAAAAGTACAAATTGAACAGAGACGCGAGATAATCATAGCCGTGAAAATACCTCTTAAAAAGGGCAAATAGAGAGAAAACCTACAAGCAGAGCCATAAGTCCTGCGTCGACGATCTGACGCAACCCGCATTACATGTAAAATGAACGCTCTCTTGAATTTCTTTTCTTTCGTTCTCTCATAACCGAACAAGGTTCGGGCTACGTGTAGTGCGGGTTGCATCGAATGGGTCTGTTGCAAACTTCTGCTACAACGATTAAGAGTGTATAATCTGATGTAAAATCACCTGAAAAGTCCGTTGGTTGCATCAGAAAGTCATGAAATGCAATGATAAACTCACAAGAGGCGTTTAATGAAATCCAAGATGGCGGAGAAATATCGAGCAATCTGTATATGCATGCACCTTGAACATCCAAGGATGGCCAACTTGGACAACCTCACTGGAGGTAGAGGTTATGTGTTTGTTTACGTTGTGATCGATATTGTGAGGTTGGCTATCCTTGGATGTTCGTGGTGCACGCATACAAATTGCTCGATATTTCTCCGCCATCTTGGATTTCATTAAACGCCTCTTGTGAGTTTATTATTGCGTTTGATGACTTTCTGATGCCACCAATGGACTTTTCACGCGATTTTACATGAGATTGAATACTTTGTAGCGCTATAACAAAAGTTTGCAACATACCCACTGTCAGCGCAGGACTAATGGCTATGCTTGCACTTCTTGGATGCGTCAGACGCCACTGATTTAAAAGATGGCAGGATGAATAAGGCTCAATGGTACTCACATAACCAAGGTGACACACATATTATGATGATGAATGTTCGAAACAAAATAAGGCATACCTGAAACAGAAAGATTACAGAAATTAGTCAAAATTAAGAGAGAGTACACGCTTAGAAACGCATGGGTTTAAAATTTGGGGCTATGTAAAAGTGATTGAACATTTTACTACGCATGATACGTTCAGGAATATGCTACGCAGTGGCGTTGACTGTCAAAGAGCCCGGATTTTTAGATTCGCGTGGAGTTGACGCGACGCTTATCAAGGGACTATGTATAGGACGAAGATACGTGCGGTGGCAGGATATGCAATATGCAACGCACCTACGACACACAAGTCGGATGAATGGAACTTTGTGTGCTGCGTATTGCATACCCTGGGCAAGTGTTTTGGGCCCCAGTATACAGGTTGTTCCTCGATGAACGCGCATATATGAGGAGGTGATTTTTTCAAGGAAAAATAAGATTTTTCCCCCAATGAACATGGGTTTGAAAATGCCCCTCTTTTGAGCCCCCTCAATCGCCCTCAAGAGTTTTCATATCTTTTGCAACTGGGGCCGCATACTTCATAACGCCTCTGACTGACTCTTGAACAACGGCAAAAAGGTGATGTCGCCAAAACCCCGCTTGTGACCCCTCTATCGATTCGGCTTGGCAAATGGAGTCGATCGCCCTCAAGGATCACACCGAAGAAACAGTTCGAATGAGACAATAAAATACATTGTTGCAGGCTGGGGTAAAAATCTTTACCTGAATCCTGAACCTTCTAATAAAATTATTTGCCTACTGTTCGTAAGATGGGAAGAATGTTCCACGGAGTAACAAGCCAACGGAGTATTCATTCACAGCCGCTTAATTGTACCGAGACACAGGTTAATATCAAAGGTAAATATTTTTCGAAAGACATTTGTAATGGGCTCGTCGTTTTTTCTCGCAGAACGATGGAAACAGAGCCGTTGCGTGGAATGTGGCAACTTTGCAGTACTTTCAGTTAAACCCTTGGAAAAGATTGATCTATTGGGTGTTCGGTGAACACTTTGGCACTCGACCTTTTACATTAGTTTAAATGGACAAAATACAATGTTGCCAAACTGCACGCTACACCACTCGTTAGAAACGATTGGACAGTGTTTTCATCAATAAAAAACCTCGCCTATATCGATAATGTCTTCAAAACCACTTACAGATAAGAATCTATTTCCAGGAGGCTCAACCGAAACTCAAAATAATCGACACTTTTCCAAATAGGTTCAAAGAAGAGTGAATCGATAATCGATTTTTCACTAGCTGCCGTCAGCCGCGCGGCGCGCACGGCGAAGAGTAAATAAATAACATCCGATTCATTTCGGAATCGCTGTTTGAATGTCGCTCAGAGTGATGTTTCTCAGAAATGAGAAGATATGTGAGCACGAAGGATGCGAAGATCCCTATCGTCAGAATAAACGGCGAGAGAGAGAGAGAGAGAGAGAGAGAGAGAGAGAGAGAGAGAGAGAGAGAGAGAGAGAGAGAGAGAAGAGAGAGAGAGAGAGAGAGAGAGAGAGAGAGAGAGAGAGAGAGAGTGAAAGCTCGGGCGGATGAAGGGATGAAGGGAGAGGGGGGGAAAAGAGATAGAGAGCTTAATCAGAGAGTGAAATCCCGCAGCGTGAAAAGTGGGAGAGAAAAATAAATGACGAAAAACGTGCAGCGGGCGAGGTGCGGTGGTCGGTGGAGCTGGAGCTGGAGATGGAGAGGCGCTCGAAATGAAAAGACCAGCGCATCGTGCGGAAAAGCATAGGAGGGTGAAACCGTTCCTCTGAGGGGTGGGGTTAGGAAGGGAGGAAGGGAGGTCGGATGCAGACTTCGCGAATTCCCGTCAAGATCATGGGCGCCCGACCCCCCCCCCCCCCCCCCCAACCCCTTACGCTGGTCCCGTCGCCGCTCTATTCACTTCTTCACGTCACGCGCTGCGACCTTGAACGAGGACTTTGACGCCGAGACGGGAAGCACCGAGACGCAAAACAACACCACTCACTATATGCTGATTTATTTACAGTTTTATTATTAGTTTCTTTTTTTATTTTATTTTATTCTTTCTTCATCTGTAAACAAAAGGGACGAAACATTCCTTAACCCTTTCATTACCACGCCACGCCCGAGGATACTCGTAATCACTGGCGCAACCAGGATCTCTACCATCCCTCTCATTTCCCATTTGAGTGTATATACTCTGTTCGGTATAAGAAGTCCAATGGGAAGTCAGGTAAAAATGCACTATATTGCAACGCAGCGGTTCCTGTGCCGTCGATTCTCAGTCACTTCGTTCGTTCGCAGGCGACTGGCCTTCCAGACCCTTTTATTTGAAGAGACAATACCGTGAACTGACCAATTATACACGCCCACTCGAAAATTAAACTTTTGCGGCATTCGCGTTTTTAAGAACTAGGGAACAAACATTAGTAGTTCTGGTAAAAGTACCATCCGTTACGTTGGTTCACATATCATTCTGCGTCTAGTAGTTTTGCTTTACTCTTTTTTTTAGAGTTGTCCACAAGAATCGTAACAATAACATGACTTTTCGGTGACGCCGCATAATTGCATGAAAACTGCATCATCAAAACGTCCATAGCTCCCTACCAAACGAATTAATAATTCTCTTAAAGACATTGTTTTGAGCAAGTTCAATGATAGCGCACCATGAATTTATGTGAATCGTTGAAATCACGGATCTATCCCAGATTCGACGAATCGAAAGACCTATATTTATTTTGTGCACAGTCTGATATTGCTAAACTTGCAACGTTCTTAAAAGAAACATTAATTCTTTTCGTAGTTTTTAACAGTTTATCACTGAAAAAATAAAGTCCAAGTACAGCCGAAGCAGCCTTTTGAAATAGCTTCACCAAGGAAAAGTTCAAGCTATACCAGAGCAAGTTGCAGTTATACCCAAGCACTATTTTGGTAAATAGAGTACCAGCCTTCTTTCTTGATTTTGCTCTCGGTACAACTGCAACTTGTTTCCGTAGACCTAGAACTTTTGTTCTGCGAAGCTACTTTAAAAATCTGCTTAAAAGTGTGCGATGCAATTTCTTAGACAATTTTGGCGGCGAAAAAAAGTCCTGATATCATCTAATTGCCCATAATAGTAATTTTCTCAGTGTCTCACCTGAGAATCAACCATACAAAGTTGAAGCAGTTGAAAGTGCAACTAGCCCATGACGCACCGAACCACATTCTTCGATGCTCAGTTTTTCAATTCAAAAGAAGCAACCGATAGAGACAGACAGAGAAGGATTATTCAGTCAGAAAGCAACTCCACGCTATCGCATCGCAAGTAGCGCCTTCATTCCTTTGCGTAGGCAAAATCACATCCGATGAGCACGAACAGTTAACTATCCACCGTATCGAGCGGGTCATCCTTCATCGAAACACGTTCTCTGCGGAGTAAGCACAGAGTCGATGTTCGAAACTAAACCACAGCGGCCGATCACAAGAATTAAAAGGGGGGGGGGAAGTAAAAAAAGTGGCAAAAAGTTTCGTCGAGCTTTCCATTTCGAAAAACCGCGGTCGCTTTGTCCTCGGCATTGACGGCGGCCGTTGGCGAAGCACGGGCGGGAAGGTATGATGAGGGTGGAAGGGGAACCCGGGTGGGGGTGGGGGGGAGTTTCTATATAATCGGCTTTTGCCGTCCAACCGATGAGAGCCGCACCAGATGAGAGAACTTTAGCGGAGAAAAAAAAAAAAAGGGAAAAAATGAGGAGGAAGGTGAGGAGGGTATCCTGTTTGTCTTTCGGGGAATTATGAAGGCACAGCACGGGAAAATGGCATTGTCGAATAAACTTTCTCTTGGAGCTTCAAAATTTCGGGCTGACGCGGTCGGTGGCGTGGGGTGGGGAGCAAGGAGGGGGCTGTGGGCAGCGGGCAGCGGGGAGGGATTGTTTGCGGTGAGCGAGCCTAGGAACAGGATAGGGAATTTACCAGAATTCTCATTGCGGCATTGGATTTCAGGGAGGGGGGAGAGAATACTGTTTTGACGAGGTTTGAATTAGAATAGCTTTTATCTCTTTTCATGTAGGTCGGATGCTTGGTTGTCAAATCGGACCGCAAGGGCGGATCCAGCAATCTGGCAACTGTGCATTATTCCCATTTAAATGCGTGAAAAACAATCGATCAGTAACAGTGCCATGGCCCCCTCAAGAATCGATTGTTTCTCATGTGTTTAAATGGGGTGAATTCGTGGTTGCCAAATTGCTGGACCCGCCCATGATCTGACGAAAGAAATCTGAAGATGTGTCTCGTAAGGGTTTAGCATTAAGTATACAGAACTTGGTTCATTTTACAGGTGCTACCGATGGGATAGGCAGCGGCGACTAGTGCAATGTGGCAACAACGGATTCTCTCCATTTAAAACTAAAATAAATAATCGATCTTCAGGTTTTCAGGTCTTCACGGGATTCACTAAATCTCTGAGTAACGATTCTTTTGCATAGGTTCAAATGGTAAAAAAAGGGGAGGGGGAGGGGAGAGAGAGAGAGAAAGGGAGAGAGAAAGAGAGAGAGTCGAGAGAGGGAGAGGAAGAGAGAAGTGAATAAATTGCTGGATCCGCATCTGACCAGTTGACAATTTCTTCGAAGAGAGGGGTGTTTCAATTGATCAATCAACAAGCAGACTACTTTACATTGATTGATCAATCAGATATTGTTTCAACGACTTATTATTGGTGTCATTTGATCAATCGCACGCTAATTCACAGTGCAGCGTGACGAGGATCTTCAATAGAACGGCTCGTGTTTCAAAGCAATGATGCAACATATTAATTACAGCATTCGTGAATATACAGCGGCAGTTTCGTGGAACCGATACAAGCATTATGAGAAAATGCGTTTTTCCCGGAACAAGGTACGGAAGTGACATTTCTATAGGACTCCTCCGAATTGAGCTCGGTTCATTTATCGAGGAGTTTCGACTCCAGAGTTGCTAGATTGCGCTATAAAGTGGTGTCGTGTATCCTGCCTTCTCTTTACAAACATTCTTCCATCTCTTCCGGGGTCTCCATACTCTCTCCACCCGCGAATTTAAAAGCGCGAATTGACTGTTTGAGCCAATGGGCTTCCTTGCGGTAGATACATCGGACGCGACCACTGGCGCAACCAGGATATCTTCCATCTCTCTCATTTCCCATTTGAATGTATGAGTAGGAAAAGGACAGAAGGAGGGGGTTTTATCCCCTTGTCCATCCTTGTTTAACATACGTTTCTTAATGGAGAAAAGAGAGAGATGGAGAAACTCTCGGTGCGCTACTGGACGCGACCTATCGACTTCAAGGCAGCGCATTGGCTCAATCAGTTTATTCGCACTTTTAAATTCGCAGGTGGAGAGATAGATCCCTTCATTCCTGCGATCAAATCTCTCATTGTGTAGCGTCGGCCTCCGTGGTCTTGTGGTCAGCGCAACTGACCCAAGGGCGGATACAAGAATGTGTCTATCTCTGTCTTCGGCCATTTGAACAAATGTGTTAGAAAAGGATAGCACAGGGGGCAATCACGTGATTTTTGCGCCCTCTTCTATCCTTTTCTAATACATGCGCTCTTATGGGAAAAGAGGGAGAAGGACAATTTTCTGTATCCGCTAGTGAACTGACCAATAACTCAGAGGTCCCGCGTTCGGATCCCTACCTACAAGATTCGGTGGGTCTGAGATCTTGTCACCACGAAAAGACATGAATGTTTCTCTTCTTGTAATCTTTCATCTATATCCTACTTTCTCTCTCTTTCTTTCCGGCTATCCAAATTTAATAAAAACATGACTCTTAAGGGGGAATCCCTCCTCCCGAAACGACGCTACTGAAAATTAACTTTGGATAAAAATTAGATCCAAACCTTTACAGGAAACTTCGTGAGAGCGAGGGAGATATAACAATTATAGCTTGGATCCAATTTTGACCGTGACGACGCACAGTAGAGCGAGTCCATGGGACGACGACGCACGGTGTTGCGTTTTACGCTCATTTTGGAAAAAACCCCGTAACTTTTTCAGGAGAGCAAATTAAACGTTGAAACTTTCAGGAATCGTATTTCTCATAGTAATACACCTATCAGGTGAATGGTATTGTTGTAAGTCGCTTTCAAGGGTGGTGGGAGGGGGGGTCAATTTTCATTTAGTCGAGTTCTTTATGGCAACACTGTCCAAATGACTTGAAATTTGGTGTCTGGGGGTATTTGTTAACGTTGAATTCCAATTTTGCATCAGTTTTTCAAAATTCTAAAATCCAAGATGGCCGCCGACCAAGTAGTGGAAAAAATTGTCTGCAGCCATCTTGGATTTCCGAATTTTGAAAAACTGGTGCAAAATTTGAATTCAACGCTAAAAAATACTCCCGGGTACCAAATTTCAAGTCATTCAGACGGTAAAAACCGTCTCTGCCAACTTTTTGGGTAAAATACCGCTCGGCCCAGCCGCGGCCGGAGTCAGTTTCATGCGTTTTCATGCGCTCACTTTTCAACTTAAAATGCGTGTATCTCAAAAAGGTGCAAATATGTGCAAGAGATTTTTTCAGGAGATGTTCTACATAGTATGAGCTTCCATTTACTTGAAGTTTCAAACCGGAGGCAAGCGGAGCTAACTTCCAAAAGTCTCAGGGAAACTCAAAATTTTGACATTTAGACCTCTCGCTTTTAAAGTTATGTAAAATAGGTGTCCTTCGTTATTTTTGAAAAAACTAGGCATCAAAAGATAGCTCAGAGTACGTAGTTTAATCACTGGAAATTCTGTTAAAAAAGATTCCTTCTACACACTTCAAATTTTGTGTAGAGTTGACAGTTGAAAACGCTCTTTTTTCAAACCTTTCATAATGAGAAATTTTAAGAGCCCTTATTTGGCCTAAAATATTTTTTTTTTTTAAAAAACAGTTTCAGAGTGACATTCCACGTACCCTGAGGAGTATTTTCATGTATTTGTTTCCTTAAAAGGGCGAATGTCAAGTTGGGGGGTTTTTTCCACAGGCGGACACACTGTGCGACGTGGGAACTTTAAATGCCTACATCTTTGTAAATACGCAACTTAAAAGTTTGAAAGTAAATTCATTGGTTTTATCGTAAAATTTCCTTCCAGAATCACACGTTACAGTTTGTCTTTTGATTGTAAAAACGTTAAAATTTGCAATTTGCGTCATATATTCCATGCCCTACCAATCCCCAGTTTTGCCAGATCGAGGGGTAAAAAGCCGTATCGTCCCCATTGAAATCAATGTAAAACGTGCGGCTTTTTCACCCCCAATCAGGCAACACAGCCTCTCCCATTGACTCGACTCACCGTGCAACGTCACGCTAAACAGGCCTTTCACTAATTTTTAGGAAAGAACTCATCAGTGTGATAATTCATAATCCCTTTTCTCGGAAACCGCGCCTTCATTTTGCCAAACGGCAATTATCGAGCAGGCACTGATGGCCATGAGATCCGCACTCCTCGACGTGTCGTACGTACGTCGCATAGGACGTCATTATATTATAGAGGTCGAGGAAAGGAACCGAATAAATCGGATAGACCCGGAATTCTAGTCGGTATCAGCGACCTAATTTTCTTCCTAACTTTGATTTCCCATCTCCGAAGCGACATCATCCATCGTACGGATCGACCTCTCACAACAGATATCGCCTCTCGTCCCGTGCACGAGGGAGGGGGGAGGGGCGCGGTGCGGTGGTGGCAATGGCAACCCCCCTCGCCCCGTCAAATGCCATGCCCGCCACCCCCCCGCGATATTAGATTTCTCGGCGAGTTACAGAGTTAAGTGGGTGTGAGGGGTTCGCGGGGTTAGAATGAGGGGGAGGGGGGAGAAAGTGTGAAGCTCAGCTAATGGAGTTCCGGAGGGTAAGGCCAATTACCGGTGGTGCGAATTATGGCGACATTTTCACCCTCTCGCCCCCCTGCTCCCCTCCCATCCACCCACAACCAACGCATCATTGGGGTTTTGTCGAGTGTGCGGGAGTGAAGGAAGATGGAAGGGTGAGAGAGAGAAAGCGAGATAGAGACAGAGAGGGAGAGGGAGAGGGAGAGGGAGAAGGGGAGGGAGAGGGAGGGAGAGAGAGAGAGAGAGAGAGAGAGAGAGGGAGAAGGGGAGGGAGAGAGAGAGAGAGAGAGAGAGAGAGAGAGAGAGAGAGAAGAGGGGGATCAGGTTAGGACGAGACCCCAAAATACCGTGACCCGCAGGCTTATGCGATTCATAGCACTCCACCCCCCCCCCCCCCCGGTTCTCCATGCCACCCCGCTCCTTTGCCCAACGCTAATTTTGCGAACCTCGTATCTCGTTTCTACGTCATCAGTTTGTGCCTAATGAGGAATATATGCAAATTTTCGCTCTTAAACATCACATCGCCCCACCGCTATTGAGAATGAGAGAGCCCCAAAATGAATTTTTCTTATTAGGATTTTCATTTTGCAAGTATAATTACTCCGTATCATCATTATTGTTGTCAGGGTTGCCACGTGCGAAAATTAAAATTTCAGGAAAACTACACAAATAATATCTCAAAAATACTTAATTTTTCCTGAAAATCCCCTGCCTCCCCGTTTTGTTATTTGATAAGAGGCGATAAGATGCAACTTTTCAATGGTACAGAAGAAGTGATAGGAAATTATTTGAGATTCTTCGCGAAGTCAACAATATTTTCGTGGAAAACTGCCGATTTTTTTCATTTTTTTGGGCGCAAGAAATAGAGAAATCACTGAAAAATTTAGTGCAACGTGGCATGTGCCTTATCCAGTGAATGAGGAACGTAGCAGAACACACTGCTTTCAACTCTGATCAATATTGTTGAGAATTGAAAACAGCTGTGCTTCACAACTACGTACCTGGAAAGATACTAGATAAAATATTAACAAAAGTAGAGGTTTCGTTAGGTCCACTTTAAACGAAAATGAGCATAGTCGCCATACAATTGGATGACTATTATTTTGATCCACTTTTTCTCAAACCGTTTATGTTATTACGTCCAAAATCAGGGGTAAATTTTTGACACGGAGACTTAAAAAAGTTCACAAATTAACAGTCACATGAAATGATAAAAGGGAGATGCACTCCATTAATAATCGCATAATATTTATTATGCGATTATTTATGTTTCGCGACTTGAACGATATGGGGCTCTTGCAAACTTTTGCTGTGAGTAAATGAATGGTCCAATCAGATGTAAAAATCAGCGAAAATCACGAAAAGCACAGTTAGAAAGTCTAAAATTCAGTAATAAACTCACATAACTGCTTTAACGACAAGATCGTAACGGCGCGGCGCGGCGGTTCAACGCAGGTATCATTGGAGATTCCTGTCTAATTTGCCACTTTCTCTACGGAAACAGATATATGTCGCAATTTGGGTAGGAATCTCCCATGATACCTGCGCCTCTCCACCACTAAGCCCAATTTCGAAAGTGAATTTTGAGATTTCTTTAGGTACAATTTCAGGTCAATTTCACTTGATACCTGGTCAAATACTCCATAACTCTGGTCTAGTTTATCTTAACTCTGGTAGGGGCCAAAATCAGCTATGCGAATGGTAAATTACACCATTCTTTCTTTTCCGTGCACCATCATTGTTACAGGTTTTTACGCAAGAATCAACTCTTCAATCCCTTGTAGCAAAAGTTTGAAAGAGCACCAGTATTACTTTTTTTTCCACAAGTGGCAACGCTCTGATTCCATTTTCTTCCCCTTCTCGTTTCGGATCGAGGGCGGACCCTGAAAATATGCTCAATTTCGCAGCTTTGTTTTTTGAGAGCGGGGAGGGTCAATTTCAGGCTTGAAAAGCTCCATTACGTCGGGGGATAAAGAAATAAATAGAATTTATTGCTACTGTGAAAAGATCGCACAACCGGCAATTTAAATACCTCCCTAAAATTCCCCTTAAAATAAAATGGTTTTTATTAAACAGGTGAGCCATTATTGCTCCAGACAAGGGACTGATGGTGATGCGCCGAGCCGAGCCTCGCAGTTTGGAGTCGCGTAGGGAGAGGCAGAGAGGCTGCTTGATTAAAACAATAAAAACATCCGTGTAATCTTTTGGAGAGGAACCAGGTAAGCATTAAAGATCCCAGAAACGTTTAGGCAATATTGTCATCTGCATGGAAATATTGAGCCAATATTTAGCCACTGTTGATTTAATGGGATAAAATTAGACCGCCGTTTAGTTGTTGAACAGAATGTTGTTACAACGGTGTGAGGATACTTGTTCAATACTGCTTTAATGAGGTATTTATGAAAAAGAACTTCGTTTAGTTGTTGAACAGAATACTTGTCCCTATATTGCGTCAGAATATTTGAGGGGTTCTTTGGAAAAATCATATAAGAGACAGAGATCCTCGTTATACTCGTCCTCAAAAATCCACAATGGGACTCTTGCAAACACTTTCTGTGGCGGCTGTTTGTCAGTTTGTCCGTAGCCATTAAACGTGAAAACCAGCATAACTTTTGAACTATTGATCCATAATGCATCCAAATTTTGCAGTGCTTTTACTATTTTCCATCGTTTTTTTTTTTTTTTTTTTTTTTTTTTTTTTTTTATTATTTTTTGTAAGTTCAGTTTGTAGGTTATTTATGGGTAAAAAATGGATTCCATTAAAATCAATGGGAAAATTGGTCAAAAAAAGGAAAAATTTAAAAAATATTTCAAAAAATATTTTTAATATTTCAAAAATGAATCTTTGAGCTGGATAAAAATATCAAAGGGGTGTCTGGGGGTCTAACGTATGCAGTGGCGGATCCAGAAAATTTTTCTGGGGGGGGGGGGCACGCCTGGGAAATTTGAAGTGTTGGTGGAAGCAAATTCGGGCTATTTTCTACAGAAAAAATGCAAAATTTGAGGCTTCTGGGAGGCACGTGCCCCCGTGCCCCCCCCCCCCCGTGGATCCGCCACTGAACTTATGTTGACTTTGCTGTTAGAAAGTGTTCGTAGGGTATTCCTTACAATTTATTTATTCTGCTTACCGAGTCATTTCGACTGCTAAAAAAAACACAAAAAGTCAGACCTTTGCAACTACCTCATCATCTACAAAGCATCCATACCGCACCGCACCGATGTCACATCACGTGACGTTATGTCATACAGGCCACTTAAACCACCATATTTTTTGCAAAAAAAAACAAAACAAAAAAAACTTAAAACGCGCATCGTGAACTGCTCATTGTTCAAACGCCTCCAAAAAGCGAACAATTCCACACCAAGCGCCGCCGAGAAGTGCGAGAATGCAACCAATGCTACGCGAAAAGGATACCGTATTATTTTTAAGGGGGCCTGCAGGTGTCAGTAGAGGTTGGGTGGGGGAAGGGGGTGAAGTGGGGATTACGCGGGGACAGAGAACGATCAGTCGTGAGTCTGGTCGGAAAGTGTGGGAGGGTTGTCCGGGGAGGGGGGGGGGGCGGCGAACGTCATGCGGACTGCAATGCGACATCCAGTGGATCCCTTGGTAGTGGAAGCTCTTGGGAGCTCGGGTGGGGGAGGGGGGCAATAGGGGGGGTACATAGGCAATGGGAGAGTAGGTATCGGGGGGAGGGGGGAAGGGGTTGGAAAGTCGTCAGGCGACGAAGTACCAGCTATCCAATTATACACAGTGCACTCGCGGATCCCGATTTGACTCACCTAACCAACGTTGTCACATCGTACGATTTATAATCGGCTCTCTCCGTTGAAACGTACATGAGAAGTGTTGCAATTCGGCATCACTGTAGCTCCTCGAGTCCTCGCGCACCTAAAGTAGAGAGGCACGGAAGTAGCAGTGTATAATATTCACATTTACGCGATTATTTGGCACCCCGCTCAATCGTCTACTTTACTACTTATACATATCTTATACTGCGTCGAATGAAAATTGAGCGCTACGTCACGCGTCGATTCCGTCGACTACTTTAGTGAGGAGCGGGAAATTTAAAATCGACCTATCAAACATCGGTTCTACAAAATTTGGATTTCCAATGAGGCTCTTACAAACTTTTGCTATAGGGGAATGAAGACTTGATTCTTACATAAAAACCTGTCAAAATTACGATGAGTAAGTACACTAAAAAGATCACGAAATTCACTCTCAGAATCGGGCTTAATGGCGGAGAGACGCAGGTATCATGGGAGATTCATATCTAAATTGAGACATATCTCTGTGTTTCTGTAGAGAAAGTAACATAACAGACAGGAATCTCCCATGATACCTGCATTGAACCGCCATTCCGATCTTACCTTCATAGCAGTTATGTGAGTTTTTTACCAAATTTTAGACTTTCTTAGTGTGATTTTTGTGATTTTGGCTGGTTATATTACATCAGATTGGACTATTCATTTGCTCACAGCAAAAGTTTGCAAGAGCCCCATTCCCGCCCGGTAGTCATTAAAACGGTTCGCCCTGACACAAGGTCCATGTCAAAAGGTCTGTCCGATAGCGCTGTAGTCTTTGAGATCAAATTGTGAAACCGTGCTATTCAAATGGGCGATGAGTTCCCGATTTGCTGCGCATCACCACACTGATGAAGAAGAAATTTACCAGAATCAGAGAGATCCTCCTTCTCCCAAGTAACATCATCGAATCCACGGTGCCAAATTCCATTAAAAGAATGCCAGTCTAATAGCGCTGTACCAACATCTTTTGCTTCAATGTTCGTATGGCCATGGATGGGATTCGCCAAACGAGAATCACCTATGGTCATTTCCATCAAAGCCTCCAACGATCAGTAATGTTTTGATGCTAATCACGAGACGACTTTCATCGACTAATCTACCCTATATAGCCGTCCCTGCACGAGTGGTGTTGACAAGGAGTCTGAGAGACGCAAGCAAAATCTCAGAAAAAAAGAATCAGGGGGATTAAAATCCGCAGGGGGCTCGTCCTGATAGAAAAAAAAATGAAAAGGGGAGGGATTGCAAACTGTGAGAAGGGTTGGAAATAAATGAGGAGGGGGAAGGGGTTCTTGCACTTTCTAAAGCGTCATTAAAATAAGGATCAGGGCGCAAAGAAGAATTAATGAAAACGAGTGTGATTTTCAACTCGACAGAGAAACCGACATTTTCCTCAATTCCAAAAAGGTGACAGGGAAAGGGGGCGAAAGTAAGACCAAATGAAAATTTAAACCGTGATTATAAAACTATGTGGTGCAGCTCCCGCTGCTCCCGGTATTTTTAATCGCGATCAGACACTGGCGCAACCAGGATATCTTCCATCCCTCTCATTTCCCATTTGAATGTATGAGTAGGAAAATGACAGAAGGAGGGGGTTTTATCCCCTTGTCCATCCTTGTCTAACATACGTTTCTTAATGGAGAAAAGAGAGAGATGAAGAAACTCTCGGTGCGCTACTGCGATCAGAAGTATTTTTTAAACCTTATTTATATCATTATATGTACCCCGAAAAAGTATCAATGAAGCTCTTGGAAGGCTTCTCTGTCGACAAATGGAACATAATTTTTGAGGTAAAATACTTTGAAAATGACGGCGAAACCATTGAAACGGGCTAAACTCACTCCTCGCAGAGAAAAATTAGCTAGACGTTCGGATAGACCACCCACGTATGCACTACGTTGCATCCCCACACAAAAGAATTGAGTAAATTGAATACACAGGATATCATAGGATATTCCTAACTAATTTGCCTCTTTCTCTATAGAAACACATAGAGAAAACCTAGATGTGAATCTTACGTGTTACGTGCGTAGCTCCGCCATTACGCCTTAAAAATAGGTAATAAGGTAATTTTCTGTATTAACTGAGAAAGTTTACCATTTTTACTTTGTCACTACTAACAAAGTTAGAAATAGAGAAAGTATTGCAATGGTGCAGAGATTTCCAAGGTATTTTGTTTCGAGACTTGGCCAACTACAACTAAGTAAATCACGAGAAATACAAAATAATTGACTCTCATCATGTCTAATACTATCCTAAAGAATATTCATCCATGAAGTTTCAATATTCTTTAACCAAAGGTGGCTTGGAGGTATAAATGCACAAACTTTCTGTGGCGTCTGTCTGTCTGTCTGTAGCCATAAAACGTGAAATCCAGCCTAACTTTTTAGCTATTGATCCATATGCATCCAAATTTTGCAGAGATGTTGCTTTTAACATTCCCCAGGGGGGCTTTTTTTGCTTTTTTGAAAGTTTAATTTTTAGGTTAGTTATGGATAAAAAATGGTTTCAATTAAAATCAATGGGAAAAAATGGGTCAAAGAAAGGACAAAATATAAATATTTCAAAAATGAATCTTTATAGATCTGGATAAAAATTTCAAGAGGGGGGGAGGGGGGTTGGGTGTCTCCCCCAGAATATGAAAGGGGGTTTGGTGGTCTCCCCCAGATTAAATTTGAAGTGTGAGAAAGTGTTCGTAGGGTATTCCCTACATTTTTTTTTTGACCTTCAGACTCCTCCCCCCCCCTTAGAATTTTTAGACACCGGACTCTTCTCTTGAAAAATTCTCGGCTACGCCTCTGGTGCATGATTCGTGTTTATCGACTTTAGTCTGGTAAGGATTTCTGAGACACGCTGAGAAGTTCGAAGACGAAACTCGAAAGAAAAAAACGAACGAACAAAAGTGGTTTTTTACGTTGATTTAAAAGTGATAAAATGCTGATGGAAATATTTACGAACTGCTTTTCTTTTTTTTTCAATAGAAACTCTTTTAAGCTCCACAAGTGCACCGGAAATACTGAAAAATGACTCTTGTCCTGAAGAGTGGTGCAGTTTAGACCCTCAAAGGCTTCAAATCAAGAACAAGATACAATATAAGGAAGCAAAATCAGGGACTCTCTCGATTGCGCCAAAGGGATCTGCTCACGAAACACACTCGATTCACATTCTCTTTTTTTTTATTTTCATCTTGTTTCCATCAAATTCATATTATTCAGAAACGAGGAGTGAAAAAAAAAATAATAATATCACGAAACACGCACGACTGGGCGTGCGAGTGAAATGAGAGTCTTGATCGTGCTCTGCGTATGTGTTTCGAGCGCGCGAGCACGACTGCGGGTGCTCGCGTGTGTCTGTGTAAGCGCGTCCGTGCGGGCGGGCGGGCGGGTGTCTGGAAACACAGGAGGAAAACACGATAAATACATTTCGATCAATTTGTCGGAGAAATATTTCCATAACTCACGAGATTAGGGAGGCCTCATTGTCTGCTGCCTTCCAGTCCCTGTCCCGAGCTCCGGAGAGACCTACCGCTCCCTCATCCCTTCTTCCTCCCCCCTCCCCCCTCTGTCAAGCCATGTGGCCCTCACACTGTCTGGGCCGCTCTAGTCGGTCTCATCATCTCATCGCGCCTCCGCGTTCGCTGCTCATTGGGTCCGATTGACGATTTATCTGGACATATACTTTTTAACAGGTCTCCCGTAAAATTTATCTACAAAGCTACACAGCTTCGAAGGTTGACAAATCCTGTAGAAAATCTCTCAAAAGAAAGTAGGGAGCATCGAAAAGTTCCAAAATTGACTCAAAAACTCAACATTTGCGTTTCAGCAAAAGTCCTAATTGGGCTCTAGAAAAACTTTTGCTACTCAGAAAGTCTAAAATTCAGTTATAAAATCACATAACTGCTATAACGGCAAGTTTTAAATAGCAGTTCGACGCAAGTGTCATGGAAGATTCCTGTCTATTATGTCACTTTCTCTAACGGAAACACAGCTAGAGATATGTCTCAATCTAGATAGGAATCTCCCATGCTACCTGCGTAACTCCGCCATTAAGCCCGATTCTAAGAGTGAATTTCGTGATTTTATAGTGTCCTCATCGCCATTTTTACAGGTTTTTATGCAAGAATCAACTCTTCAAGCCCCTGTAGCAAAAGTTTGCAAGAGCCTCATTAGCTAGCTGTCATACACCGAGGATTAATGGAAGAGTCCAAAGGGGCTCGTGCTCACCCCCCCCCCCCCTAAAAAAATCCACAAATTTTGCTTTTTTGCAACAGAAAAGAGTCCATACGATTGTTTCCTGTGTTGCTTGAAATTTTAATTATTTAGGCATTCTCCTCACCTTCTTATCTCACAAACGGCTCATAAAAGTACGACTTTTCAAACTCTACATCTATAAAAGCATTCCGAGAAGTTGATTCATCCCATCACTGGCGCAACCAGGATCTCTTCCATCTCTCTCATTTCCCATTTGAATGTATAAGTAGGAAAACGACAGAAAGAGGGGGTTTTATCCCCTTGTCCATCCTTGTCTAACATACGTTTCTTAATGGAGAAAAGAGAGAGATGAAGAAACTCTCGTTGCACTGGCGCAACCAGGATCTCTTCCATCTCTCTCATTTCCCATTAGAATGTATAAGTAGGAAAAAGACAGAAACAGGGGGTTGTATCCCCTTGTCCATCCTTGTCTAACACACGTTTCTTAATGGAGAAAAGGGAGAAACGAAAAAACTCTCGGTGCTACTGCATCCCGTAGCTCTTTAGTTATTCTCTTTATAATTCATTTTTGTGGATCTGTTCGGATTGTCCAGAAAATCCTTTATTTTACCCCAGTGCTGCGTTCCATTGTACCCGTTGCTGGCTGTTCTGACGACATAGCTCCATTATTTCCGCGAACATGCTTATAACAAACACGTTTGATATCGAACGAACGAACGAACGAACGAGCGTGGAAGTAAAAGAGAGACGTAGGGATAAAAAGAAGAAAGTTTTTAAAAACCGATCCTTTTCAATTTTCAGTCACCGAAGCAGCCTCAGCGCACGCAATTAAGAGACTTTGAAAATGCTGTGTTTCGAACGTTTTTCTTCGTCAAAATGCTTGACCCGTTTGGTTGCTTGCAATCCGACTCTTTTGTTATTTTTTGCTTTATGAGATTGAATATAGCTAATTCTTGTGTGGTTAAAACCAGGGCTGCAGTTTTGCGTATAATCAATGCTATTTTTCTATTCACCGATGATTCCATCGGTTGAAAAAATATTACACAGTTCAGTTCAGTGTATGACTGTAATGCACGAAAATACTCTGATCTGTAATCTTTCCTTAATCGGTGGAAACTCCGTTGATTAATTAAAATATCCGCAAGTTTTTTAAAGTCATCTACGACTCCACCGGTTGAGAAAAGATTACAGATACGAGTATTTTAGTTTATTACAGTCATGCACTGAACTGAACTGTGTAATCTTTTCTCAACCGGTGGAATCATCGGTGAATTGAAAAATAGCATTGATTGATTATACGCAAAATGGCAGTCCTGGTTAAAACACAACAAACACCGATGCCTGCTTATACGAAGCTTATTGAAAAATAAAAAAATGAAGTTAAAGTTTTAGGCAAATTTTGATGTCATCAAGAGGGGATCCTGGATCCTCACCCCCTGGACCTGGATGTAACCCTCTCTCGGCTACGTAACTGACAAGTGCATCGATAAACAAGACGTATATTAGTTGGATGTAGGTTAGCAAGATTTTCCATTGATTAACATTCAATGTCTGCACTTCGCGGCGATTGGGTGCGGATGATTGGATTCTGCAGAGAAAGGGGAGTGTGGGTGCGTTCAAAGCAACGAGCTATACATTTATGTAGAGTGGCGGTTTAATGGGCAACCTGCGTAACCACCATTGGGGATTTTTAGGTTAGGTTTAAGCGAGTAATTTGTCCATTTGTTCCCATGTATTTTGATGCGGCGCGTCGCACAGTGGATCTAATCATGTTTCGATAAACTGTGCGCAGCGCTGCATCAAAATACACGCGAATCAAATGCACAAATTACTCGCTTAAACCTAACCTAAAAATCCCCCATGGTGGTTACGCAGGTTACCTACTGAACCGCCACTCTAGATAAATGAATAGCTCGTTGGTTCAAAGTATGCTTTCACCAAGATGTGACCCGTGCAATTATATTGTCGCTGGAAATTGTTCATAACATTGATTCTTATTCCACAAATTATGACCGGGAAATTCCAAAACTCGATCCAATGCACGGCAGCCATGAGATTAGGAGAGCAGGGCACCTCCTCTATATTATAAGGAACCGAGTCTAGGCTGCAGAGCAAAAGATTCGCGGAACTTAAGGCGCTATCAAGATTTTCCGGATACGGCAGTGCGTAATTAGAAATTGATCTAAAGGCCTCCGCGAGAGGGAGTCAGGGGTAGTTGACGGTGGCGGCGGTTACTATGGGAAGGGGGAGGGGGGCCGGGGGGTGGTAAACAGTATGGTTGATGATGAATTATTCGCGCATGGAGGGGCGACTTCCTGGAAAAGTGGGGGGGGGGGAGGGGGGGCGGAAATCGGCGGCGGACGGAACGGAGAAGGAGGAGGAGAGGAGAGCGGGTGATAAAAAGGGGTGATGAGGGGGACAATGAGAGGGGGGGAGCAAAGAAAATGCCGGCGGAAATGAGAGAGGAGTTAAAGGAGAATGATTAAAGTGGCGTGGCGGTCGGGATGATGGTGCGTGCTAGAAAGGGGGGGGGGGTGGGAGCAAGGATGGTGAATGGGGGCTCAGGGAGGGAGGGAGGGGCGCGAGCTCCTCTCACGTCAAAACAAAGCCTTGTCGCACTATAGCGGAGGATCGGTCGTAGGCACTAGGCAGGAAGGGGGGGGGTGCGCAAGGGAGTCAGGGGGAGGAAGGGGGTGAAGGGAGGGGCGCTTCCGATGCCGCCCTCGATCCTCGAAGGAATCGAGGAAGACGCGAAATATGAGCGGAATTCTCTCTCTCTCTCTCTCTCTCTCTCTCTCTCTCTCTCTCTCTCTCTCTCTCTCTCTCTCCTCTCTCTCTCTCTCTCTCTCTCTCTCTCTCTCTCTCTCTCTCTCTCTCTCTCTCTCTCTCTCTCTCTCTCTCTCTCTCTCTCTCTCTCTCTCTCTCTCTCTCTCTCTCTCTCTCTCTCTCTCTCTCTCTCTCTCTCTCTCTCTCTCTCTCTCTCTCTCTCTCTCTCTCTCTCTCTCTCTCTCTCTCTCTCTCTCTCTCTCTCTCATCTGCACCGTCTTGATTCCCGAATCTGCTTGAAGAGGCGCGCGAGAGACTAGACCGTTAAAAACACGTAGCCCACGTATCGTGCACAAAATATTGTGCTCCGTGGGAGATTTCCTCGATCCGCTCTGCTAGATCGCGAACCCTTTATTAAAGCATAGTTTTCAGAAATACATATACATAGATGAATCTCTCCGAAAGCACCCTACCCCCCCTTCTTACTTCGTTTTTTGTTCAACCCCCCCCCCCCCATTCGCGGAGCATATTTCGGTGTCGCGGAATCTCCGTTTTTATACTTTGCTTGCGTCGCGTGAGCGGCGCACGCACTATGGTCTGTGCTGAGATTGTCGAAAAAAGGCCAAAAATCAGAAAGGTAAATTTATAAACTTTCAAGCCCAACCGGGCTCTTGCAAACTTTTGCTGTGGGAAAATAAAGAGTTCAATCTAGTGTTAAAACCAGTGAAAATCAGGAAAACCACACTGAGAAAGAAAGTCTAAAATTCAGTAATAAACTCACATAACTGCTACAACGGCAATTTCGAGAGAAATTAGGATAAATAATTCCTGGATCCGCCAGTGATGTGGTATGGATTATGGAACTGATAAAAACATTGAGAAGTAGATCAATAGGAATAGAATGGATGTTTATTGAAGAATTTCGCAAAATTGAAGATAGAAAATGTTAAAATCTGGAGAAAATCTCAGGTTGGTCCGGACTAGCCTTGAGTTTTCTTCCAAATCTTGACATTTTGAATTGCCGCCATAAATATCCGTTCCGTTCCTATCAATCCAACCTTTTCTTCTATGTATTTCATTAGTTTCCAACTCTAATGTTTCACAGTTTCAGTGTGTTGGTGAAGATTACTTTTTCGAGTCATGTAATGCAGTTCTGAGAAGAAAATGTTGTGGAACAAGACCCCAAGTACGGAATTCGGCCCAAGAACGACGAGCGTTACATCTGGCAACATTTGTCCATCTGAACCCATTGAAAAGGTCGAATTTGATCGCCTGAACCTTTCGTCAGATAGTTCGAGTAGAATATCGAATCGAATAGTCAGATAGTCGAATTCTAAAATTTGTTCGGTGACTCCCGAACAAAACTGTGACCGCTAAACTTGCTTCACTTTCTAACCATTGGCGGATCCAGCAATCTGACAACACTGTACTCTCCCCATTTGTTTGCATGAGAAATAATCGATTTGTCATGGGGCTGCAGCCCCTCTAAGAATCGATTGTTAATCATACATTCAAATGAGAGGAATGCGCAGTTGCCAGATTGCTGCATCCGCCTATGTTTCTAAAGGGGTGTCTCCACCTGCGAATGTAAAAGCGCGAATAAACTGATTGAGCCAATGAGCTTCTTTGTTGTTGATACATCGAACTCGAACTATCGACTTCAAGGCTGCTCATTGGCTCAATCAGTTTATTCGCGCTTTTACATTCGCAGGTGGAGACACCCCTTAACACGGGAAGAATACGGTGCGGTGTGCTGGGTCTCTATTTGTCCCTGAAATGAGCCGAGAGGTACGGGAGAGCCTCCTCACTCCTCCGCTCCGCCGGTGAACCTTTGAATCTACCCCCGATCCCGCTGTCTTTGAACTGGTCACTTCTCTTTTGTCTTGAGTAACTGACCTATTTCCCCGATTTTTCCTTATTTTTTCCGCGGGGCGGCAAGGGGGCGAAGGCCCCTATACTCTGTTCGGGGTAAGAAGTCCGGTGGGAAGTCAGGTAAAAACGCACTGCATTGCAACGCAGCGGTTTCTCGGCTGTCGATTCTTCCCCGCTACGTCCATTCAGGAGGACCGGCCTTTTAGACCCTTTCATTGAAAAAGACAATACCGTGAACTGACCAATTTATATAGTCCTTTGAACGCCCACTCGAAAATTAAACTTTTGTGGCATTCGCGAATTTTGAATAACTGACTTTAAATTTAAATTCTGCTCGACGTGCACAGAAAAATGATACCCAACGGCGGTTCAATATGTAATTTTTTAAAGATTTTGGCATTCCTGATTGAGTGATTCCAAGAAGCTGTAATCTTTGAGAAATTACAAACTGAACCGCCGTTTAGTATCATTTTTCTATGCACGTCGAGCAGAATTTAAATTTAAAGTCTGTTGTGCAAAATTCGCGAATGCCGCAAAAGTTTAATTTTCGAGTGGGCGTTCAAAGGACTATATTAATTGGTCAGTTCACGGTATTGTCTTTTTCAATAAAAGGGTCTAAAAGGCCGGTCCTCCTGAACGGACGTAGCGGGGAAGAATCGACAGCCGAGAAACCGCTGCGTTGCAATGTAGTGCGTTTTTACTTGACTTCCCATCGGACTTCTTATCCCGAACAGAGTATAGTTTACTATAATGTCTTTGTGATCACCCTCTATTCATC
The DNA here is from genome assembly GCA_011764245.1 of Trialeurodes vaporariorum. Lineage (NCBI taxonomy): Eukaryota > Metazoa > Arthropoda > Insecta > Hemiptera > Aleyrodidae > Trialeurodes > Trialeurodes vaporariorum. The sequence continues at coordinate 11,613,473 of VMOF01000024.1, read as the reverse complement.
CCGCGTGTATATCAAATGACACTTTTCAAGTCGAAGAACATGTTAAAATTTGGCATTTAGACCGTGCGGAGTGCGCAGACGACTTGGCAGCGCTGTTCTCGCATTGTAGAAGTGAGCAGGTAAGAAAGTGCACTGTGCTTGAATTCAATCTAATCGAAACTAATGCAATCAATCGGTCGATTTTGCTCTAAAATGAATTCATAGACCGCATAATTGGAAACGCAAGAACAGAACATCGAAGTAGAGAGTAGTGGAGCAGAGCACACGGCGCGACTCACAATCGGATAGAGTCGGGCGGGAAGAAAATAAGAGAATAAGGGCGGAAGAGGGCGGAGGAGGAGCTAGGAGGGAGGAGGAGGGATATTCTTGGGGGGAGCGGGAGGGTGAGAGTGCAAACCGAGCTGGTCAGTGTTGCCAGGTGTACGGCTTTGGGTCATAAAGTTTCCAATGGGGCTCTTGCAAACTTTTGCTATGGGGGATTGAAGAGTTGATTCTTGCATAAAAACCAGTAAAAATGACGAAGAGTACACTGAAGAATCACGAAATTCACTCTCAGAATCGGGAATAATGGCGGTGCAAAGCAGGTATCATTGGAGATTCCTATCTAAAAAGAGACGCATGTCTTTGTGTTTCCATAGAGAAAGTGACAGATTAGACAGGAATCTCCCATACTACCTGCATTGAACCGCCATTACGATCTTGCCTTTATAGCAGTTATGTGAGTTTATTACTGAATTTCAGACTTTTTCGGTGTGATTTTCGTGATTTTTGCTGGCCATTACTTCAGATTGGACCATTTATTTGCTTATAGCAAAAGTTTGCAAGTGCCCCATTAATGAAAATAGTTCGAGGCAGTGTATAGAGTTAAGACGCCACTCAGGAGTCTAATCATGACGATAAGTGCACTGAAAAATCACAAGATTCACTCTCAGAATCGGGCTTAATGGCAGAGACACGCAGGTATCGAGGGAGATTCCTATAAATCTAAATTGATACATATCTCTGTGTTTACGTAGAGAAAGTGACATAATTGACAGGAATCTCCCATGATACCTGCGTTGAAGCGCCATTATACGATCTTGCCGTTATAGCAGTTATGTGAGTATGACTGAATTTAAGACTTGCTTAATGCTTAGTGTGATTTTCGTTGGTCTTTACATCAGATTGGACTATTTATTTACTTACAGCAAAAGTTCGCAAGAACTCCATTGCATCAATGTAAAATATCAGGATTTTAACCTGAAAGGTGGCAACAACGAAGGAGGTATTGTGCAGTCGCAGAATAGTGAGATGTGCAGTCGGTCGATTCAAAATCGTCTTTAATCTGACTTCTGACTTCCATCCCCCACAAATCCCCCCTCCCCCAACCCCCCGCAAACCTATCTGCCGCCCTCCTCCAACAACCTCCTACCACAACTATCATCCCCGTTGCCGATCAACGACTCAACGTTGCCAGATTGGAAATGAAACTAAAAATAAAGAGGATTCTGATTTAGGGTCATTCCGGGTTAAGCAGAGCTGCCGTTTTTCGTATAATCAATGATATTTTTCTATTCACCGATGATTCCACCGGTTGAGAAGAGATTACACTGTTCACTTCAGTTATATCTGTAATGCACGAAAATTCTTGAATCCGTAATAATTTCTCCATCGGTGAAAACACCGTTAATTTATTAATATATCTGCACGTTTTTTTAAAGTCATCAACGATTCCACCGGTTGAGCAAAGATTACAGATTCAAATATTTTCGCTACAGATATACGCTGAACTGAACTGTGTAATCTTTTCTCAACCGGTGGAATCATCGGTGAATTGAAAAATATCAGTAATTATACGCAAAACGGCAACTCTCGGGTTAAGTGTCTCACCATTGAGGTGGCGGTGCAGGTGCAAGGAATTTAGGTCCGCCTCGTTTACGTCCATTTTTTCTGAGTCCATAGCATACAAACAGAAGAATGTGAATTCGAAAGTAAAATTTCGAGTGATTTTTGTCGTGAATTCCACTCTTCGCGCAGGTCAGGTCCAGTCTGTGGGTGTAGCAGTTGTTTTTTTGTTTTTTTTTTCCATTTTCTTGTTTTAGTTTAGTGCAAACGGTTTGAAATGTTGGTAAAGTTTGTTTATTCAAGGAAATACGCCAACTTCATGAAGAAATCCTCGTAATTTAATTTTCTTTATCATATCTTTCTGTTAAAATATGAGTGACCCATCAATGTCTTCATTATATCCTTTACAAAAAACATATTTTGAATTTTCCAAGGGTAAGGAGCAAATCGTTTTTTGGAATTTGATTTTAAAAGAGGCAAAGTCAAAAATCTCATGGTCAATAGGCCCAGGCAGCCCAGACTTGTGCAAGCCACTCAGAGGCCTACTTCCCCATATCGACCCTTGATTGCTGCCACTTTTTTATGATTTCGTTAAGACTCTTACTTACTTTTTGATCAACTATGATTTTCCCTCATCAACTTTTTGGTGTTGCGCTTTCAATCAATGTATTCGACTTTTTCTTAGACACCGTATAAAGACGTAGAATTTACCACGCTGATTTTGGCGTCTGCCAGAAAGGTTAACCTAATTACCACAAGTTACGTTGCATTTATCATACTATGGTGAAAACCATCTTTTTTGGTATGCGCCGAAATCAGCAATGCAGATGGTTTCAAATTCAACCGGTCTTTTTTCCCTTGAAACTAGAGACCACGAACTACCTATCTTGCCCCCGTTGAAATTGGGTGGCAACTCCCCCCCCCCCCCCACCAAACGGGCCGCCGCGCTGTGATTGACCTTCGCGTCCTTGCATGTTTTTCTTCTGTCGATAGTTAGTAAGTCCGGCAACAATGCAATCGACCACTATCGGATTTGGGATCAAATTGAGAAGTGGGTGGACGGGAGGCGGAGAGGGGGCGGTGCATTTGAAAACATCTAAATGTAAGTAGTACGTACTACGACTACAACCGCAGCTACAAATACAAATACAAATACAGACTACGACGCAACCTATGCCGCGACCGCACTGTACAGAAGCGAACCGCCCTCTTCCGCCTTGAGTCCTTGAGTCCGCTACCGACATCAATTGTATTTCTTGGCCGAGTGCAGAAATGCATTTAATCAGTCTTTTCTCCCCCCCCTCTCCGCCCACTACCCTTTACCCCTAACTTCGAACCGAAGGGACCAATCTCCTCTTGACCCCCCCTCCCCCACACCCCCCGACCCTTTCTTGATTATTCGTTATCCCACCAATCGTTGTTGCTACCCTTCAACAACTTCTGATCCTTCGGATTTTGTATCCGACGACAGTTCGAAATCCAAAAAGGAATGAGATTTAAGCTGTTAACCCTTTAATTACCATAAAACTGTAGAATCGCCACAAATACATAAAATCCATTTTTTTTTTTATTATTTTTTTTTTAATTTTTCTTTTCTTAATGTCTCTTTTCAACTGATACAGGGTGTCAAGCAACTTTAAACTTTCGAATGAGGCTCTTGCAAACTTTTGCTACAGGGGATTGAAGAGTTAATTCCTCCATAAAAACCTGTAAAAATGACAAAGAGTACACTGAAAAATCACGAAATTCACTCTCAGAATCAGGCTTGATGGCGGAGAGACGCAGGTATCGTGGAAGCTTCCTATCTAAATTGAGATATATCTCTGTGTTTCCGTGGAAAAAGTGACATATTAGACATGAATATCCTGTGATACCTGCGTTGAACCGCCAATATGATCTTGCCGTAATAGCAGCTTTGTGAGTTTCTTACTGAATTTGAGACTTTTTTACTGGGATTTTCGTAATTTTCGCTGGTTTCAACATCAGAATAGACTATCAACAAAACCGATAAACCCGTTTTGGAGGTGTTTTGGTCAAGGTTATGTTTGAAATTTTAGAAATGTCAGGTTGGCAATTCTACAGTTTGCGGTGGTGTTCTACTCACCGATGCCAATTTGACGATCCTACTTTGAACGTGTACGAAGGCCTCTAAACAAACCACTCCCCGAAGAGTTTTGATGCGTTTCGAAAACAGCACCGCTACGTGTCAGAGCCCGATACCCAACACCACCAGACACTGACTCCAACGCAGTATAGCAACGAGAATTTCTTCATCTCTCTCTTTTCTCCATTAAGAAACGTATGTTAGACAAGAATGGACAACGGGATAGAACCCCCTCTTTCTGTTTTTTTCCTACTTACACATTCAAATGGGAAATGAGAGAGATGGAAGAGATCCTGGTTGCGCCAGTGCTCCAAAGCAACGGTGTGCGGTGGATAGAAAAGCTGCACCTGCCTTGCTGTTTTATCAATAAACGAAACATAATATTACGATACGTCACCCCGTTTATTCTTTTCGCTTCAGAGCTTCTATTTTTCTGCAACAAATTATTCTACCGATGCGGAAAGAGCCACTGAAGTGACGGATGCTTTGACTTTTGATACCCGGAAGTGCTTACCTGCAACAAAGAAAGAGACAAACTTCAAATTAACAACTTGTCGACGACTCTTTTCAAAGCGGAGAGTAAAAAGGGGCATGAATGCAATGAGAACTGGATGGAATGATGAATGAATGGAGTTGTAACTGAATGAAAAACAAGCTGAAGTCGGTGAGAGAGTAAATGCAAGAGAAAGAGAGAGAGAGAGAGAGAGAGAGAGAGAGAGAGAGAAAGAGAGAGAGAGGGAGAAAGAGAGAGAGAGAGAGAGAGAGAGAGAGAGAGTCGGGAAACTGGGAAACCAATAATAACATTCGCGACGTGTCAAGAAGACGCTGGAGAAACGATAGTCTGAGAGATCCGGAGGGGGGGGAGGTGTTGGCTGAGGAGATGGGAGGGGTGTGAGGGAGGGGAGGAGGTGGGGGTGGGGGAGCGAAAAAATTATTGGACCCGATGAAAAATATAACAAAATGTTTCGCAACTCAGCTTGAGAACTTGTCTTCGGGCGGTATCCGAGGGTCATTACTTTTATTTGCCCTGCAAAATAATCGAGACGTCGTGATCGCTATAACAGCGTTGTCGCATTCACAACCGTCTTCTGCTCCCGTATTCGAGGGGGTTTTCGGTGGGATATAAGTAGGAAACTTGAGTTTACAATTTGAAAACATTGAAATTGATACATTGAACCCTTTTTGTCATGAATTATGAAAGAAGTGTCACTGTAATCTGAAACCTATACCTTTAAATTGAACGAACTTTTCTCATATGATTTCATGTGTGAGTCAATTTTTCCGGATTTCCATAAGGCTCCATGTAAAATGTCGTCCCTTATAACCAGGACACTGTGACGGAAAGAGTTAAGGACGGATCGATCCCTCATCCCCCCCACCACTAAATACAACCATAAGAATAAGAACTTACAATGCTATTTTAGAGGATTTACGTAAGGTAAGGAGTGAATTGAAGACTTCTTCGGGAAAAGGGGTTATAACACAGTGGGTGTGCTAGTGCTAAAAAAACCTGATTTCAAAAGGTTATTTTTTGAATAAAAAATGTTGTATTGGGTTCTCACAGTCATCTGAAGATTCAACAATATGCGCTCTAATTGTCAGATAATTAAGAAAACCCAGTTTTCCTCATCAGAGTTTCACGCAATAACAATTTGAAATCAGGACTTTTGAGCACGAGCAACACCCACTGTTTTATACCCCCCTTTACCGAAGAAGTCTTCATTTGTGAACAACGAAATATACCAATAGAGGGACTAGTACTATATCGACGAACTAAAGATTGTCGCGAGATTTTCACTAGCTAAGTTTCGCCTTCAAGGTTCTGGTTCGGCCACTCTTCATACTCCTCACACCTTACAGGTGAGAGGCCAGTGCGGGTGGGGCAGAAAAGCCGTTGCAGATCAGTCCCACACTCACACTCATGACTGAAACTGTTTGAAAATCTCGCGACAATCTTTAATTCGTCGATAGTACATGAAAATGAGGCAGCATGGGCGACCTGGTTTGTTTGCTTCATACCTCAAAACAAAATTGTATTTATTTCAGTAGATACTGGATAGCCACGCTGAAACACTTTCACCTTACCCTCATTTCAAACCAATTTCAATTTTTTTTTTTTTTTTTTTTTTTTTAATTTTTTTTTTTACTTTAAAGGTTAAAAAAACGAGTCAAACAAACCGATTTCCATCATGGCTAGTTCGTGAAATGCGATATATCGATGTCCATTCCATTTAAAACTATGGAAAAGTATCGATTTCTCGGGGGTTCCATTGCACTCCCTGACGATCGATACTTTTCTATAGTTTTAAATGGAGTGGTCATCGATATATCACATTTCACGAGCCGCCACTGGTGCTGCCTTAAAAGCACGTCCCAGGAATCCCCTCTATTCGTATAACTTGGTGGTTATTCGTAGAGTCTCTGAATTTCACTCTGATGAATCTCGGTTGACACTGAACGGACATCGATGAAATTGCACACATTATAATTTTTTCATTACTTTTTCACCAAAAGTTAAATCTGCTAGAAGTATGCGAAAAGCCCATAGTCCCTAACACAATTTCACAAAAGAATTACCAGTTCATTTGTATACAGCAAAAGTCTTTAAACTTCTATCCATCCCAACTTTCCTTGGCAACTTGGCAACCCCGAAAGGCAAAAATGTCTAGATAGTATCGCGGCGGAGTGGTGACATTGTTTTGCCGACAGTTAGTTGGAGTTCTAGAATTCATCGGCGGACTCTACCGTTGCTCCATCAGAGATTACAGAACTATGTGCTATAGTCTATCTATAAACACTGAAAATACTGCTATCTATAATCTCTATTGCACCGGTGAAACGCCCCGGTGAATTCTAGAACTGAACGCTCTTGGAGCGAAAATAAAGGTTTCCAACTCCTCGCTCTCAGATTTATCCGTCCGTCAGCAAGCGATTTGTCGCCTTCCAATCGATGACATACTTCCCCGCCAAACTCCGCTTCCATATCCTCTCTCCAATACCCATTAGAAATCTGAGACGGGATATCATCAGTGTTGCCAAATTAGTCAAAAAATTAAAAAAAAATTACATTGAGTTAAAAGGAGAAAATCCGTACAAATTTACGCAAAACGCGGCAGCCTTGGAAATCATTATTTGCGCTATAAATCTAGATGGCTTCTCAGTATCTCAATGTTTAAAAGTCCGTAGATGAAAAATTCTACAGGGAGTACAGACACAAGTTTACCGAATTCTGATTGGTCGTTGGATTTAAGTTTTCGCGGAGGCGAGAAAGAATCGAAGACTTTGAAGGCGCTGAAATTAGCTGTTCGAAAACTTTAGACAATTTTTGACAGTCCAATAATTATTTTGCTGACAAATTTTTGAGAACGTATTTTTTCCCTTAAAACGCATGTATAGTAGAAAATTTTGCACACAACGTTTTTACAATTATAGTATAACACTCATGGTTTTGTAACGTCACGCTAGTGTCTTAAAGATTTTTTTGGGCATTATAGACATTCTTAGGATGCGTCATGATAGGTTCATCGACAACTAACTCTTTCATCCGTGAAACATCGAGGGACCAGTTCGTTTTTAAGCAAATTTATGTGAACAAAAGTGCAAAAACGCATCCAATGGTGGCGTCAATAGAGTCTAAACCCCGTTGAATAAACAGTGGTTGACAACCCTCTTCTCTAAACTCTCTATACATACAGAGAATCTAATGAGAGACAGTGGCGGCCCGGGCGATTTGGCGCAACCATGCAATTTTTCCATTTGAACTTAGAAAAAATTGGGGATTCTTGACAGTCTCCTACAAAATCGATTGTTTCACACGTATGTAAATGATGCAAAAGAAAATCAAAGCTCAATCCATGACGCAAGTGGGGTTACGATATCCCTGTATTAATCCACCACATTTTAATGCATACTCCTGTATTAATCCACCTTTCCTAAACTCTATAGATATTTTTATTTATAAAAAAAGAGCTCGTCACGCGGCGTTGTGGTCGGTCGGTGAAGTAAAAATAAAAATTCATTTATTTATTGGAGGTACTTACAAAAATGATACTTCAACAAAACACAGGTCGATTTCAAACTTTTGCTATACAAAACGAATGAAGTTTTAAATCCTGCGTAAAAACTATGCGAAACGGTATTTTGAGTCAAAAAATCAATTTACGATCGAAAAACATTATTGATGGAAGTAACTGTACATAGGTAGTCTGCAAGCTACCTGTATTTACCTGAAGAACAACTTCTGTGGATTACATTTCCCTGAGAATTTCTTCGAAAAACATCCGCGGATACTATGAAATGATAGATGAATAATGGTGCAGTATAGCTTTGGGTGCCATTAGGACATCGAGCGGGAAGGGAGGGAAAGGGAGGGAAAGGGAGGGAAAGGGAGGGAAAGGGAGGGAAAGGGAGGAAAAGGGAGGGGTAGCGAACGGAATTGGAACAGAGAAACAGTAGTTAGGACAAGGAAAGTTGCCAGACCCAGAAATGGCTATAGATAGATAACGCGGAGATATAGAGACGTATAGAAATGTATACGATACAGCGAAGACACGTTAAATTTACAGAAATCCCCGAGTGGTTCACAAGTATTGTTTGGTCACGTTATTACAAGGAGAACTCAATTTTATGCCACCTCGATAAATATATATCCTTGCCATAAATTCATTAATACACGACAGAAGGGACGAGAAAGCGGAGGGAGGGGAGAGGGGGAGAGAGAGAGAGAGAGAGAGGGAAAGCACTAAAAGAAATCGCTTTTCCCGAGTAACAATTCCGCAGTGCTGCCAGATTCATAGCCGTATCTAGGAATTTTCCTTTCTCTCTCTTTGCCTATTTGAATGTATGTGTTGGAAAAGGATGGAAATAGGGGCTGTCACGTGACATCAGCCCCAATTGCTATCCTCTTCTAACGCTTGTAGTCAAGTGGGGAGAGAGAGAGAGAAAGGCAAATTCCTGACTACGGCCATAGCCAGATTGACGCAGGTCGAAGCTTCTATAGTCTAATGTTCTTCGAATCAAGGAAAACACACGGACTTATAAAAAAATCAAGCAGTTACCAAAATATTACATACACGAGTTCAGATCAGTTTATCACTGTAATACACGAAAATACTATCATCTGTAGTATTTTCTCAATCGATGGAATCATCATGGTTAATGTATCAAAATAGCCATACTTCTTTTAAAGTCAAGAACAACTCCAGCGGTTGAGAACCCCCCCCCCCCCTCATTGTACTTCTGTACTCGCATCTGTAATCTTTTCTCAACCGGTGGAGTCGTCGATGACTAAAAAAAAAAAAAAAAAAAAAAAAAAAAAACTTACGGTTATTTTAATTTATTAACGGCGTTTCCACCAATTGAGAAAATATTACAGATCAGAGTATTTTCGTGCGCAGTACAGTCATATGCTGAACTGAATTCTGTAATCTTTTCTCAACCGGTGGAATCATCGGCGAACCGAAAAATACCATCAATTATACGCAAAACGACAGCTCTGCGCAAAACGGCATGCCCATGCGGCAGCCCTGATAAAACCCTTTTTTCCGCAGTGAGAGAGTTCGAAACATAATTAGAGCTGGCAACGACAAGAAAGTACGTTGCTTTTTTTTCATTCACCGGAAAATAGTACCGGTGCAAAAAAGATTACATGGCTTGGTGTCGCAGTATATCTATATACTACTCAAATACTGAGGTTCCACAGTCTTTTCTGCACCACTCCTGCAGCATTTCGATGAGTTAAAAACCGCATCGGTTTTCGCTCTGATTACGGCACCGCAGTTATCAATTTATTCTTCCGTGTCGTTTTTCTGACTCCACATTTTACATCGTTTCTCTCACGAAAAAGAGAGAGAACGAGAAAGCGGAAGAGAGAGAAGGGAGAGAGAAGAGAGAGAGAGGGAGAGAGAGAGAAAGAGGGAGTGAGAGAGAGAGAGAGAGGGAGAGAGAGAGAGAGAGAGAGAGAAAGAGAGAGAGAGAGAGAGAGAGAGAGAGAGAGAGAGAGAGAGAGAGAGAGAGAGAGAGAGAGAGAGAGAAAGAGTAAAGGAGAAACGAGACTTTGCGAAAGAACGGGCTGAGTCGTATAGGAGAAGGGGGGGGGGGGGGGGGGGTCAAATCGAGCAGAGCTTTTATATTCGATACAGAATTTAATCAGCGGATTACTTTATGCCGAAGCAGTTTCAGATGCACTTCATTGTAATACTCGCACGGCGGAGAGGAAACTTACGATTTCGAGCGGGGATGTTCTCTCAATAAGAATTGAATCTAAGACCGGTCATATCGTAACCGACAGAGTGAATAAAAGTTTCAATTGCTCCGCGATAACTAAGGGCTGAAGGGGACAAAGCCCTTATGAACGTCACGTCACGGAACGTAAAAACCCATAGCATCATAGGAAAGTTTTCTGGTAATCTCGGGTTCCGAATTTCGAGCTCGTAGAAAGTGCGAAGAGGGTATCATTCCCCCATAAAAATCTTGATTTTAGATCAATGCACTCAACGCTCGTGGTTGCCGGTTCCTAGTAGAAATAAAAAAATACAAACAAAAAACAATAAAAAAACACGCATCCTGTTCATAGCAATAAGTTAACCCTTTAAGGGCCAAGCCCGAGTATACTCGATTCTCTGGTCTACTTCACATTGTTTCAGTCTTCATTCCGGATACACGCGACTATTGATGAAAACGTGTTGCAAACGTGTTGAAAACGTGTACAAGAAAAGATGTCTTTGGGCGCCTTCAATGTATCGTATAGGCAATTCCAACTCCCCCGAGTACGAACAGTTAACTACCTTCCCTTTATGAACGGAGGAGTGGCGTCCTTTTGAAATAACCTGCCCCTTACAACTAGAGGGTTAAAGGTATGAGACCCGGCAGACAATTGTCCGGGAAGGGGGGGGGGTACCCAAAATTATGGTGGACACTGCCTGATCTAATATTTTCTAAATTATTCAACATTAGGTGATGAAAATATACGGTTTCGAATTAATTCTCAGTCATTATACTGAATACTGAACTACGGAAGTGACGAACATAAAAGAGAACGCAAGATTTAGCTACAGGAAAAGTGTGCAAGAGAGATACTGACCATTGAAAAAACTAAGTTCAGGTGCAACCGCAGCGGCTTTTCAAAATAGCTTTGCAAAGCAAAAGTTCCAGCTCCACCGGAGAAAGTTGCGGTCGTACCGCAGAACTACTTCGGTAGAGCAACAGCCTTTCTTCTTGCTTATGCTCCAGAGAAGTAGTGCTTCGGTACAACCACAACTTTCTCCGGTAGAGCTAGAACTTTTGCTTTAAAGCTATTTTAAAAAGCTGCTGCGGTTGTACCTAAACTTTGTTTTTTCCGTGACTAAATCAGGTAATTTTTTTGAGATTCTGAGAAAAACTATTCACTACTTTTCGCTGTAAACTGAATGAAGACTAGGTGAATTTTTCCAAGAAATCTGGCATCTTCAACTCCACTCTAAAAGCTGAAACTGCGGATTACCCCACTCGAGATTTTCATACGATCCGAACGTGAACGGAAAATCACACCGATTGATAGCGTGCATAAAAAAGGAGTTATCACAGCGGGAAATTGACGCAGAAAGTTGATACAGAAAATTGTAGGTTCGTCGTGAACTTTTGTCCTTATTTTTCACAGTTACACGTTTCTAACAATGGAGCCTCACTGTCTCAGAATAAACAATGGCTGGCGGTAAAGAGGTGTGTTTATCTGAATTTGATATTGCAAAAAGCCTAGGGTTGCCGGGATCTTTGTGTTTCTGACAAAAGCTGCTTCATAAAAATTGCGGTGTGCTTAGTCCCGTTCCTGTTCTGAGAACTTTTCCGATTCTAATATTCTTCCGTTTAGAGCTTCAGGCAGCACAGAGCTGCCGATTTGCGTATATTTAATGACATTTTGAAATTCACCAAAGATTCCACCGGTTGAGAAAAGATTACAGAGTTTAGTTCAGTGCATGACTGTAATGCACGAAAATACTAGCGTATTTTATATTTTCTCAACCGGTATATTTTAATTAATAAAAGGCGTTTCTGCCGATTGAGGAAATATTACAGATCAGATTATTTTCGTGCATTACAGCCATGAACTGAACTGTGTAATCTTTTCTCAACCGGTGGAATCATCGGTGACTTTAAAAATGTCATTAAATCTACGCAAATCGGCAGCTCTGAGGCAGCAGCAGCAGCATCTTGACCGACCATAATCTTTTTTAAAACCTCACGAATAACTTTCAAACAAGCTGGGCTCTCTTGACTTTATTTCCGAGAATCTATGTTGACAATCTCAGAAGTCTATAAGCCTCACTTGACACCAGGGCTGCCGTTTTCCGTATAATCAATGCTATTTTTCAATCCACCGATAATTCCACCGGTTGAGAAAAGATTACACAGTTCAGTTCAGTGTATGACTGTAATGCACGAAAATACTCTGATCTGTAATTTTTCCTTAATCGGTGGAAACTCTGTTGATTCATTAAAATATCCGCAAGTTTTTTTTAAAGTCATCGACGACTCCACCGGTTGAGAAAAGATTACAGATGCGAGTATTTTAGTTCATCATAGTCATGCACTGAATTTAACTGTGTAATCTTTTCTCAACCGGTGGAATCATCGGTGAATTGAAAAATAGCATTGATTATACGCAAAACGGCAGCCCTGCTTGACACGCCGGATGTACGGATAAAAGAATGGGGCTGTTGCAAACTTTTGCTGTGAGTAAATGAGTAGTCCAATCTGATGTAAAAACCAGCAAAAATATTTTCTCAACCGGTGGCATCATCGATGAATTTAAAAATGCCATTAAATCTACGCAAATCGGCAGCTCTTTCCCAGAGAGCCCCTCGACACTTAAAGCTCATCGGATCTTCCACAAGGGTTTGCCGGTTTGACTAGATTAAATGCAACGTTAGAGGTTGTTTCAGAAGTGTAGGCGGACCTAGACCGACCATCTTTGGAATTTGTCAATATTATTTCTGATATTACTCGATGAAAATGAATAAAAATGAAATTGAGTGTTCACTTTTCAATGAGGAAAACTTTAAACACGAGAGAATAAAGTCAGGAGCAAATTCGGTATTGATTTGAAGGAATGAAAGTTGAAAATTCGCAAAAGATTATGGTTTTGGTCCGCCTACACTTCTGAAACTACTTCTAACAGATTCTACTAAACGCCTTGTCACGAAATGCGGTTGTCAATAGGAAACTGGAATAAATTGGAGTGGACTTAGAGTGACGAAAACGGTTGTATCCTGTTTCTGGCATGATATCGCGAACTGGTTGAAAAACTTTAAGCCGAGTAATAAAACCTATACAGCAAGCACGCGAGGAATGTATAACGTGGGTTGTAAAAGTGTTGCGAACAAGCAAAAGCTGTCGCTTCATGTTCCACGTGAGCAGCTTGATCGACTCGCTTCACTCAAAAATGAAAAGGGGGGGGGACGGGGGAGGTTGTTTTGTGGAGGAAGAGAAAAAAAACAGGGGGAATGGGGGGTGGGGGTAAAGTGAAAACCGCGCGTAAGGTTGAATAGCGCACCGAATATTTCACCCTTACCAAGGTACGAGGGGGGAACGGGGAGGACTCATGAAAACCCTCGGGCTGAGCTTCTCTGAGCCACACCGCACCGCAGCCCCCTCCCCCCTCCCCCCTCCAATAACCCCCACCAAGACGAGCACCAGCATCTACCGCAAAACATCTTCGAAAACGTAGCAAGTATTAAATTTAAGTCTTCACCAAACATCACTCACCGTTTGTTTTCAAATCCGTCTGATGCTCCATGCGACCCCCCCCCCATATTTACTCGACTCCCCCCCACCGAGTACCAATTTTTCCTACCCTCCTATCATTCATATGGTTCATTCACTTTCGTTCTGTCTTTTGAATGACAGTCTCGCTTATTTCTCTCTTTTTTCTTTAAGTACCATAGCGGCAGTTTACTTTCTCTCCCCCTCCCCACCACGTCGCCCCTTCGCTCTTTCTCCCGTAGAAAGCGCATGCCGCCGACTTCCTTTTAAATTCACGAGCTCTATTAATTTTCCTCGAGCGATGGATCCTGCACCATACGCCGTTTTTACGCTCATTTTACCGCTCCCTAAACGCGACAGGCGTCGAACGCAACCATCATGACGCGCCCCGCGCCGCGGCTGTTTTTTTTTTTTAGATTGCGAGAAACGCGACGGCCATTCATCATTTGTCAAAATTTTCAATGAGGCCCCCCCCCCCCCCCACCCCCCGGTCTCATATGGCAAGTCATTTACATAAGCGAGAGCTTTAAGTGATGTGAAGTTAT